>JAANSK020288823.1:0-18833 GCA_011763485.2 Isoetes engelmannii | reverse complement strand
GATACTTATATCTAGACTTGGACAATAAGCATCCTTAGAGTTGCATGAATACTTTTGTACATGCATATAAGGACACTGGCTTCTCTTATAGATAACAAAAATAATTTACACAATCCTCGCACACAATTGAGTCAAGTACTTTATATCAAATACCAAAACTTCTTGGAACTTGAAGGATTACAAGACAAATTATTATAGCCATTCTTAACATAATTATGCTCCGGGATAAATTGCTTTTCTAACATGTTTGCCTCATAGCGATTGGTGGCATTCCATATTACCTCAAACTGGAACAGGTTAGAAATGCCTCCATACTTCTCAACATCTTCAACCATTTTTTTATTTGGCTTCTTCATATGTTGTTTCATACGTTGCCAACGATTTGATGATTGCCCTATATATTTTGCAGTTCAAATATTTGAGGTGTTACCAACATCGATTGGGCTCGGAGAGAAAGCCTTATTCCCAAAAAGCTCAATCGCAACTACGAAATTAACTTGATATGTCATTTTCTCTATTATCATAGGATTCTTCTCCTTATGATCATGCCCATACATTGACAACTACAACAATGCACATTGGTAACCCATAATGCCTTTACTAACACCACCCAACAACTCAGCTGCTTCATCCTTCTCTAAAGCATCGCAATCGCACTCAACATTTTGCAACTTCAAGAAAAACTTTAGGAAACCTACAAATGGCAAACCATATATAAACTGGCATCAATAGAATTAATGCAAAAAAAAAAAAGAAAAAAAAAAGAAAAGAAAAAAAAAGAAAAGAAAAACAACAAACAACCACTTAACACATACCACCTGCTGGGTCAATATTGTGCTCCTAAACGAAGTTTTCTCTCTTCTTCTTTGCCAGTTTTTTTTTTTTTTTTTTTTTTCCATCCTACCCTTTCCCCAAGCCTGCATTTTTGCTAGTTTCCTTTTTTTCCTTTTTTTTTTCCTAATGAAATTAGCCTATGCCTTTAAGCATCTCGTGGTTTGCATGCAATATTTTATTCAACTCACAAATTTAAAATGTTTTCAAAAGCAATATGATCACATCTTGAATACTATTTCTTTAAGTTTCCATCAGAGTACACATCTCTTCAAGAATTATATTCTAAAATTAGATGCGTCGCTAACTATTTCAGTGGGCGAGACAATCTCCTGAACAGATTACATTTGACATCTCTTTTCCAAGTTTCCTCATGATTTCTTCAGAAGCGGCAAATTTAGGAAGCCTTAATTTAGGAGAAGGAATGCTATATGCATTCAAACAGTAGGCATACCTATTATGTATGAAAGTGATAAGACATACTCTAACTGAAAACAACAAAACCTACAACTCTTACGCAAATACAAAATGTAAGGTCCTAAGGACTATACATGGACTTCAATACAAAGAAGACGCAAAATGTAACAAAAAAGCATTGGCAGCCAGAAAATTCAGAAAAAGTAAAGCACTACATACCCGGAGATCAAGAAGAAAACGAACAGAAAGTTCAGTAAGGAGAAGGATGTGAAATGAGGAAGAATGGAAATGAAGCCTATGCTACTCATGTCGCAGAGCTTTTAGTCTTTTGATCAAATTCAATATTTTCTTGCTAATTTCCAACATCATTCAAGATTGTTTTGGAAACAAAAAAACCTTTTAACTGTAAAATGTTCCACGGAAAGAATGCTAGCAAAAGAAAGATTTGAGAAGGACTTCATACCTAATTGGGCTTAAGAATGGTCTCAATGCAATATAAACCTTAAGAACAACTACAACGATGATCTTCTTAGGTCGAGAATAGAGAAAGAAGATACGAATGCGCTCGAAATATAGTTATTTGCAAAATAGAAAGATCCAAAGAGCTTTATGTGAGAGCTTATACTGCTGAAGAAGAAAGATAGAAAGACATGTAAATCCAAAATCCAAGAAAAACTAAAATGGAAGGAGCAAAACATTTCTGACTGAATTCTAATAGCTTGCTTATGCCCATGACAAAACCCATCTCCATCCACAAAATTCAGCAGGGCTTGTCTGAGAAGAATATTTAGCTGATATAGTGCTGGCAAAATTCTTGTACAACCCTAAAATTGAAGCAACTAAATTTGTTGCAAAGCTTTGTTAAGAATGATTTTCATGGTCAGGCCCTAAATATTTTCAAAAGCCAGGCCACGGATTTGATGCTTATTGTGTGTTAATGTCACCAAAAAGATCAAGTTCCAAAATACATTTAAATAACTGCAGTACATACCTGCAATACATACCCAGGCAATCAAAGCACCTCTGGAGCATAAGACATGAGACTGCAAGCTCGTTGTCATACATGTATCTTTGTGATCTATCTTTAGCTCCATGTGAATGAGTTTATCATTAGAATCTGTAGCAAAGCAGAAAGGAATTTGGTGCACTACCTCCATTAAATAAAAATGCTTCAGAATGACTATAGATGTACACATTCAAAAGCATGATTTGGCTGTTCTGTAGCTATGGCATTGATATGATCCACAAAGAGAAGAAAAATGAGCTTGTGTTGGTAGAGAAGAATGCTCAGTTATGATTCATAACATCTACCTAGAAGATTGTTTGAGGTCTGAGTCCGAGATCTGCTGCAAGACAGCCCTCTCTGAGGACTCTTGAATCAAACAGGGAGACCCTACAAGCAAAAATGTCACGCGGGATTTGCAAAGGAGAACAAAAGAGAAAATAAAACAAGAACGAAGAAGAACAAGAGAAACAATATGCCAAAATATGAATCCCTTGATCAACAAAATCTGATACAACAATGTCTCGCCTATAAGTTGAGACTGGAAACAAGAAAACAACAAAATTGGTTTGATCTTGTCTAACCTCTAAGGTAAAAGCCTATGGTATATATAGTATAATGGCCTTGGGCCTGGCAAAACTGCCATCTCTGCAGTCGACTATCTACTTCCGAGATGTGCTGATGGTCAAGAGAATCTCCGTAACTTCTGGTGGCAGCAGAATGCGGGCCATGTGCCACGTCGTGGAAGAACCACGCTGATGGCTCCTCTTCATCTTTTTCTCTTTGGCTGCTTGGGTGCGGGCATTTCTCATGACGTGCCATCTTGGTGCTTGTCCTTGCCTTCATCTCTAGGACTTTTATCCTTCTTGTCGAATCCGCATGTTCAGTTATTTCATGTAACGGGCCTGCCGGGTTAATTCTCCAGGTAATCCAATATCCCATCTAACCTTGCCATGAGTCATGATGCAATACTACTGAAGAATTCTTGGTAGAGAATTGAATCTTTATCTTCAAATCCACAATTATAAATCCATACATATTTGAAACATATTTGTATAGCTTGTGGCACATACAAGACAATCATTTGCAATTTAATATCCATAAGCTCCAAAATTGACAAGACCTTTCTCAAGGCTCTTCGTTGAGCCCTTCAATTGCCTGCCCCATTCTGCTACTTCTGAAACTGCTTACACCATGAACACATGGGGTTAGTCTTAAAGACTAAGTGGGGGTTTGAAGCATCTAGAAAATGCTGGTATAATCAGTAAGCAAAATGCATGATATACCAGTCACAAAAATCATTCTTAGACTTGAGGCCTCACCTGAGAATCCCACTATGCTATAGACTAGCAATGCAAATAACATGAACAATGATAACAAGGACCACATTATAAAAAATACCAGACCATCATCAATGCATCCAGATAAGCTATAATTCAACATGCCATAACCTTAGAATAACCATAGGACAACCATGAGACAATGAGTAACCATGAAATATCCATAAGCATGCAGTGCAACTCCGGTCTATGAAGGCCACTCGGGTTGATCAGGCCCTGCAGCAAATACAGGCAGGGGTAAGCCTCATGTGTACACACCCTCCTAGCCTGCGTTCAGCACTAGAAGATCACTTCAAGCCATGTAGCGCGATGAAGCACCGTCGTCGATTTTGTTTATTTTTATTTTTTATTTTTTATTTTTAGGGGTAAGAGTAAATTTTTGATTAATAATGATATAAAATACAAGGAATCCACAAAGTGGACAGATAGAAAGAATTAGCGCTAATATCATGGATCCCTATGCATCATTGTTATGTGTACTTTAGGAACTCCCATTTCCAATTTAGCATGATGGTAGAGAGACCAAACGTATTCAGTTAATCAGTTGGATTCCTCCACTTGTCCCGGCATTTAGAATTAGGTCCTCAGAACTCATCCAGTGACATTTAAAGTAACTGTAAAACCCTTCAATCTTGCCAATTCTGTCCAGTCCCTTATGATAGTTCATCCCCATCTTCCTATGGTGAGACAAAGCCATTAAAGCCACTTCCATATTGAAATAGTTCTTTAGTTTCACAATAGAAATTCTTTGCCCTCCCAGAGCCACATCACACTGATGTCTCCATATAGTCCAAAGTGTCACATTGACCATAGAAGCAACAATGGAGCATGTATCTGAGATCAATATAATCGCAGGCCACCTAAGTTGATGTATCTCTAGTCCCAGGATAGGACAAACCCAATGCCAAAATTCCATAATCTTAGGACAAAACAGGATATGTGGAAGGAATTCACTAGCTTGGCAATAACCAACTTCACTTTGGTGTTGAGACCTCCTTGAAGAGCTGTCCATCTAAAGAATTGTATTCTCCTAGAGCATAGTGTTTTCCACGACTTTGCTAGGAGAAGCTTAGCCATCGCTGCATTCACCTGAAGTCTAGCTTCTGCTTTAAGAGGAGAGTCATCACAGAGAGCTCGATAGATTCTAGCTACAATATATGTTTCTTTGCCTGCATAGGACCACTTTTCCTCGGGACTATCAACCCCAGAGGAAAGCTTAACAATGTCCAGAATTTTTTAAGTATCCTTCTGTCTCCTTCTCCTGACCTTTGCACTTGAAGCCTAAATTTAGACCATGAGATCCATGTACCATTCTCCCATAGATGTCGCAAGTTCAAAATCCCATGGGCTCTCCATTTCTTAAAGATGCGAGGATGCACTAATGCCAAAGGGAGACCATCTTCTTCCCAAACACCAGTGTTCCAAAATATACTAAGTCTCCCAGCCTCCTTAGGTACCTCCATAGGGGAACACACTTTTTGAACTTCCAACCAAGCATGGAGAATTCTCTTCATCACTGGAGAGGTGTCAGGAGCCACCTTAAAATTATAGAACGAGGCAACTAATTCATCCCTAGGGAGAGATGGTTTGCCTTGGATCTTACATAGATCAAACCAATGCCTAACAAATATCAGCATTGGAAAGGTATCCTTGTAAAATTCGCCAGAAAAATTTGGCTACTAAGGCTTGGGTCTGCTTAAAAGGATCTTTACAGCGTAAACCTCCATCCCTTTTATCTTTACACATCTCGGACCATGCAACATCAACCATACCTCCCCATATGAATTTTCAAATAATGACCTGTATCTGGTTGTATAATATTTTCTGGGCTACAAGTACTGACGAGAAATAAAAATGAGAGATTAACGACTGTTACATGCCACAGATAAACCTCTAGCAGACCACAACCCAACCTTCTTCCTGAGTTTGTCTAGAATGGGGGTCCAGAGGCCCTTCACGCTATCTGAAAGAGCAAGCGGCAAACCTAAGGGCTTCACTGTATCCCCAGCAGCTATAACTGGAAGCCTAATCCATTAGCACGGGGGTCAATGCTCCCTTCTAAAGCCCAGAGCACTGAACATTTGTTGGCGTTGAGTCCAATACCAGATATAATCTCAAAATCAACCAATATCTCACGGAAAGACTGAAAGCTCCCATCATCGAACCTGAGGAACATGAAGATGTCATCTATGTATTGCATAATTGTAAGTTTTTTTCCCTGACCTGGCATAATCAAGCCACTGAGGCCCCTTCCAGAACTCTTAGGTTAACCATCTTTGTGCGAAGGTTCGCCATAATAAGAAAGAGGTAGGGAGCAAGGGGGCAACCCTGTCTTATACCTTTCCTAAGATCAAAAAGACCAGAAGGCTCTCCATTTACCAATACGGATGCTAAGGCAAGTTTGTTCATTCCCATTGAGACATCAATAAACTGCTTATGGAGTCCCATATAACTCATCACTTCTCGCAGGCTATCCCACCTAAGAGAGCCGTAGACCTTTCTAAAGTCCATCTTGACTAATATATAGTTCTGCCCTGTGGCTCTGCACCAGTGCAACCCTTCTCTAGCAGCTAGGTAGTTGTCTAGCTAGGATATACCTTCTTAGAAGGAAAGCTGATTGCTCTCTTCCAATAGCTCTGTTTAGTACAGGCTTTAGAGGATTGGCGAGACCTTTCATTACTACCTTATACAAGACATTTTTTAGTGCAATGGGTCGCCACTCTCCAAGTGATTGGGGTCTAGAGACTTTCAGAACCAAAGTGATGAAACCTGCAGCCAGTGTTGGATGTAATGTGCAAGAGGACCAAGCCCCCTTAACAACTTTCACAGAGTCATAAACAAAGGCATCCCCAAACTCCACAAAAAAAATTCGGCAGAAAAACCATCAGGACCAGGAGACTTACCAGAAGCCAAAGAGCATGGTATTTTATAAATCTCTTCTTCCTCCAGTTGATGCAACCGAGTCTGATTGTCACCCCCAGTGACCTTACCAGCCCAGTCAATCTTGGTCAACCACTGAGAGATTTGGGATTCATACGAGGATGGAAGAGGGTCTTCTTTGAATTGAGCTTGAAAGCTTTCCCTAACAAATGCTTTGATACTCCCTGGATCAACTAGTGTATTTTTATGGCTATCCTTCATTGATGTGATACTATTTTCTGCTAGTCTGGCCCCTGCCATTCTAAAGAAACACTTTGAATTTTCTTGGTCTGACTCAGTGTACCATTTAGTTTTAGAACGAACAGCAGCCCCTCTAGCTTCCTCCTCTTCAATGGCCTTGGCTTTACCTTCCAATTCCTTCTTTATAGATTGCTTGTCTCTGTTATGGAGATCTAATGGCAATTCCTGTTTGATTATTCTTAGAAGGTTATACATATCATCCTTCTCTTTTGTGAATTCCATGGACCTATTTTTGCCCCACTTCTTGATTCACCATCGTTGGGTTGACAACGCCTGATGTAAAAAACAAGAATGACCGCAAGTCCAAGCCACCGCAAATGGACTCCGGCTCGGAGGATATGCGCTCATACATCAACCAAGAACTTAGCACATGTCCCACATGCCAGAGTTTAAACCATGTTTATCATCATATGATCCAAGAAACAAGAGTCATAGTTCACATGCGTTTCCCATGCATTTATATTATTTGGGTTTTGGGGCGGACGTAGGTTCTGCACCTGTGGATCTTGAGGTATTGGTGTACTATATTTAAAGATTAACCAGTGTCGGACGAAGGATCGCACAAAGGACCTCTGACACTCGAAAGCTCCACTCAAGAAGTAGATAGATCAGCACGCCCCTCGACGACGATGCCTTGACAAACTGCAACAAGAAAAACCTAGCGCACTACCTGTAAACTCGTCAAAATCTAACAAAAACTCATCAACCAGTTGCTCCGACCCAACACAACTTAAAAACAAAAGAAAAACAGCAAGCACCTCGACGATGACGAAGATCTCGTCGTCGATGCTTGAGAAGCTCGCATAGTCGCACTCGAAAAGGAGTGAAAAAAATGATAGGGAAAAAAAATAATATCACTTTTTGCAACGTCACTTGCCTATTGGCAGCTTACGTGTCATAGACAGCTGTCCGTGCCAACTTGCAGATTTAGGGCCGAAAGCTCTCCTGCCGGCCGGTTAACAGAGGCGCACACATTGCATGCCCATTGATAAAGCGAGGAAAGCAAACACTAAGGGAAGGCAATTTAAGAGTGATGCAAAATTAAGGTAAAATTATACATTATTTTATATTTTCAATGTCCAATACACCTGGCACGGTCATCGAAGAGAGATGATAACACCACGTCACAATCCGAGGGCAGATGCAATCGTGTACATTGGAGACACGAAGACCCAAATCCAGCCGTCCAAGGAAGTCGTTCGTTGGCATTGAGCAGGGGAAAAGAATACCTTCTGATCGGCTATGGCGATCAGCTCAAGAACGCCTTGATATGGTTAGTTAGCTCTGAAGTAAAATGGAGACGGGTGGTTTAGGTGCGAACTATGGGCTCGGGATGAGGCGGGTCCCTAGAGTGAGTATCAGCCCTCAACCTGGAAATAGTGCTGGAAGCAATGGAGGTGTAGCAACAGGAACTGGGGTTGTGGGAAGTGGAGGTGAAGGCTTGACTTTTGGGCCGGGGATGAGGGGTAATCCCATATTGGTCCCAAGTTCGCTTGGAGCAGCTAGTGGGGTATTGTCAGGAGTGGATACAAAAATGGTGCTTCCTTCTCCGCCTCATGGAGCTGCTCATGGCAGTCCACACTGTATTATTCATGGTAATCAGACTACCCATAGTATCCCAGTTTCTTATGGGAGTCCACCTTCACATGGCACCCCAGTTTCTCATGCCACTCCATCTTCTCAGGCTAATACTCCATCCAATCTTCAAAGTGGTATTTCCTCTAGCAGTGGTTATAATCATTCTCCTCATGCTAATATTCCATCCAATCCTCAAACTGTTATTTCTTCTAGCAGTGGTTATAATCATTCTCCTAATGTTAGTAATCCATCCAATCCTCAAATTGCTATTAATATTGCTCCTAACAGTACTTATAATCATTCTCCTCATGTTAATACTCCATCTAAGCCTCAAGATGAAGCAGGTAGTATTGTAGTTTATGGTAATGTCAAAGTTGCAGAGAATGCTGGTAATAATGGTAGTGATAGCCTGGAAAAGATTGGGGGTGGTAATGCAGGATCATCTGGCCAAAAAGATGGGAACTTGGAAAATGTTGCTGTCTCTGAAGGATTGAAGGAAGCTCCAGTGCAAAAAGTAAGAGAACCAGGTCACAAAGGAAAGCCACATCCTCTTGCTGGACGAAGTGGAATAGGGTCTCCTATAGCACCTCCAGGTTGGAAATGGAAGGCAGGGTATCGATCAAGTGATATGTACTTTTATTCACCAGATGGAGAGACCTTCAGATCTCAGTTGCACCTGCATTCTTATCTTGCATCTACTAAAGACTCCCCACCAATGACTCAGTTTCGTTGGAGATTCACACCAGATGGTAAGTGGGCTGTTTTCTTATATTTGTGTGGATCTAATGCTTCCTCCATTCGGGCCTATAACTTAACTTACATGTTGAATTACATTAACTCTTTGGATGTTCCTATTTTTATACAAATGTCTTGCTTATGGTGTTGCTAAAACTTGTTTTCTTACTCTTGATAAGTTTTAACACATCTAAAAGGCAGTCCATTATTTGCTGCAGTAGAGGTCCGATGTAAATAATTCCAAGTTCTATTAAGTTGTAAATAAAGAAATGTCTATATTACAGATCAAACTGTTAAGAAAAGCAAAATGGAAAAGCAAATCCTAAAGGAGGTGAGCGTATGGTCTTGTCTGGACTTTGGTTGCCCATATATAACAGAATACCACGAATTTTTCTTATATATGTGCCTTGGAGCAATGGCAGTCATTTTGATCATGGTTGCACTAATTACTCATGGAATTAATCCAATACACATTAGTTTTCTTTAGTTCCTGATTTGTGGGGTTTGAATAAATTGTGTCTCGTTGTTTGGCTTAGTTTCTATGACATTGGCTTGCATTAATCATATTTTTGCTTGTTATAATAGAGTTTAAGGATGGAGAGCTTCCAGGGACACCACCTGAACCAAAAAGCAGAGGACGTGATTCAGATCCCATGGGGTCGAACAAACGAAAAAAACCTAGTGCTCAAAGAACACCATTGCCAATTAAGGTTAAGTGTAGTGGTTCTATTCATTATCTGTTAGAGCCAAGCCATTTGTTTCAGTCGGAAGCATGCCGGTGCAAGTTTATCGATTATAGTGTTAGATCTTTATGATTTGTATAGAGCAACCAGTCTGTCTTCATGGTTTTGGGAGATGGTTTTTAGTATGCATTGGAGAGGTTTAGTTCTATGTGCTTATTATGTGCTTGGCATTTCAGTCATTTTGGTAGTGCACGTTTGGTGTGTACTTATAGAATGTCTATTTTGCCTCCTGGCCAGGGAATCAGCCTTTTCAATGATTCTCCGAAGCCCGAGTATGGTCTTGAAGGAGCTGTGACAAGCATACCATCTTCGCTGAGTGCCCTGCAAGGGCAGTCAAATGTACAACGCAGCAGTGCTAAACCAAGATTACGTAAACGTAAACCGAAACGAGACTATCCATTTAGTCATATATTAACAGCACCAACAAGCTACATCACAATGACTAAAAACAATGATGCCTTGAAGAAGTTTTTGAAGGAAGCTGAGCTTTTGAAAGAGAAGAGTGAACGGGAGCTTGATGAGTTCCGTAATCTTCTTTTGCCAAAGGTGTCTGATATTGTGAATTTAAGGAAGTATCCTGAGAACGTGCTTAGAGTATTCTTTTTTATCTTGAGGAAAGAAGATGCACCTCTAAGCTTTGGAAAGAGGGAACTTACAGAACTTTGTAACCATTGGGTTTGCAAAAACAAACGAAACTGGTGTTTATTAGAGCTACAACGAATCCGATCTTTAACAGATGATTTGCAAAGGGCTTCTAGAAAGATTACAGAACAGATGGTTGAAACACTAAATGGAGAGCCTCAAGGCAACGAATGGACGTATGCAAATTTGGGCGCAGGTAATCATGCTCCTTTTCCTGTCAGCATGGACCTCGCAAAAGCTATCATTGACATAAATTGTTCAGAGGATGGGAGCCCACTGCCTGAAAGTGGTGGGCAATCAGAAGGTAAAGATGATTCAGTAACCCACATCATGGTTGACAGTATTCAGCCAGCCCAGCAAGAAGGTTTGCATGTTGGACATGCACATTGTGAAACAGCTCATGACAGTGTTCCATCACCACCAATGGTAAAGTTGGAACCTACAGAAGAGCGGTCCTTGGAGCATCACGAGGACCCAAAGAAAAATGATATGGATCTCGACCAACACGTGTGTCAAAGTGTAGATGGTGAGTCTATTATGGTGGTTGGTTATCCTTCTACAGGAAATACATCTCATTCCCAGAAGCCACCTGATCATGGGCTTATATTTAGTACACAGCAGAGCATAGAAGCCGTTATGAACCTTGCTTCTGAGGGATGTATTCAAGAAAAAACAATCGAGAAACCCATCTTTGCTGGGAAGCATACAAAATGCAGATGTGAAGCCTGTTCTAAGGATGCATCATTTTGCCATGGCTGTTCCTGTAATATCTGTATGGCAATCATCAAACCAAAGGATGATTGGAGCTTTATTAATTGTAGCAAATGCATGCATCTTTGCCATTTAGAATGTGCCATAAATTCAAAAAAGGCTGGTGTTATTAAAGAACTTGGCCTAGATGTAGAGTTATTTTGTCCGAGTTGTCTGCGGAGGTCTGATCTGTTTCCCTTTTGCAAGGAACGTATAAAAAATGTTCTGAAAACTCTTGATAGACCCATCCTGGAGAAACAGCTGACTTCAGCTGTCTCTCTGATGAGAGGAACAGAAAGAGACAAACCTCAAGAGCTCAGTAAAAAGGTCGAGGAGCTTCACAATACAATGATGCACAATGCACATTGTTCTGACATGCATCAATTGTTGAAGGAACTTCAAAAGCAGTTGGATATCCTTGGCGATCCACAGGTTCAGCAGAGTGGTAACTTCTTGGACCCTTGTAACCTTATTGGCTTATGAGTATACTAACCTTTATTTTTCTTCGTTTTAGCTTCTGACAATAAGCCTTTGGACAAGAGTTTAGTGAACGAATTGTTATTAGAAGACCATGATGTTGACTTGTCTAAGGAAGAACAAAAGCTAATTCAATGTCAAAAGAAAGCAGAATCGGATTATGCAGAATGGCTTAAGGCGGAGAAGCATGCCGATGGTCAGAGGATCCTCCTAACTGAGATAAAAGAAAGTGTAACAAAGGCGGAACGGGAGGTCAAACTCAGAGCAGATTGTGCGGCTTCTTCTAGGAGTGCTCTGCAGAAAGCAGAAAAAAAATTACGACTGCTTAAAGAGATCTCAAATGCCCAAGGTATCACTAAGGATCAAGTGGATTTGCAAAGAACAGAATTTAATCACGAGGTTTCTGCGCTACAGAACTTACAGCACAAAGTTGTACATCTCAATTGTGAATCCTGGGATAATTATGTTGTACAACTTTCTGCTTTATTGGAAAGCCTGAAAACTCAAAGACAGAGAGTGGAATCTGCACAAGAGAAACTGGAACGTTTAATCTCATTATATAAGTGTCTTCGTTAGTGTCTTCCCTATCCTATTATTGGCATATGTACTATGTTCTCGTAACATTTACCCTGTACATTACAAAACAAATTAGTTTGTCATTCATGGGAGCATGCAGGGATGCTAACTATAACCTTGATTGGCATCCATTTGTGCCATTTTGTCCTTTATGAGCACACGAAAAATTTCTATGTATCGCTAAAACACGTGCTATTACGTTTTTATCACCAAATTCTTTGCATGTGTGATCAGATGTTTAATGATTCTTTTTTGAATGAAAATCTTGCTGCAGTGAAACCACTGCAATGAAACCAGGAGGAACTTCAAGGCTAATATGTATCTGTCTGTAAATGCTATTTCAGAGGGATTCTAGAAGATCCTTGGTAACACTTTCTATAGGTATTTTGCAATTGGGCAGCAAGTCTTCGTTAGCAAGCTGTTTGTTTGGTTCGAATAGAGATTTCTCATTGAGAATCCATTCTGACATCTGACCCTTAATCCAATCCTGCTATTAAACGTCCGCAGCTTGGAAAGGAAGTTTCAAAAAGTAAGTTCCATTTTCTTGCAAAAGACACACCAGCAAGATCTGATGGACGTTTCGAAGAAACTTTAAATCCACAAGCCATGACTAATGGATAATACCATCCAGAAGGAATTAGATAGGAAAGACATGGTTCAGTAACACTTGAAAAGTAATGAATAAAAGGCATGCTTCACTTGCAATACATCTTAAACTTATTTTTCAAATATGTACAAAACAATATCATATGCTTTAGCCTATTCATCAAGGGGTTGTAGATCGATGCTCATGTTCTTAATGGTGATAGCAGAATCAGTATAACCAGATCGAACGAGGCAAACGAGGATAGAGGGTTGGTCTGACAGGCCAAGATCAATGATCTTATCTCCAATCCCATACATAACAGTGTGTTGTTCAATCCTTGTGCCAGATCCAATCTCCTCCACAAAAGAGCCCACAAATTCATTCTCTGTAACAGGAGTGTCTTTTGAGACACCAGGTAGGTTCAGGAAAGTCTCAAATGAAACCAGCTGATCTGCCTGAAATGCTATCTCAATGCCCAAAACGATTTCATACGTGTCGTGCCATGACTGGTCCAGGTGTGGCATTGCAACCTTGGCTTCAAAAATGGAGGTGTTTTGAAAGATTATGTCCTTAGTGGGCTTCCCTGGTGCATACTCTGGTATGTCAGCTGCCATGGTTTCTGCTGCTAAAAATTTATGATCTGCTTTGCAAAACAGTGAAGAAATGGATGTGTTTTTTGTGCACAAATGGTGGCCTTTTATTATGTTCTTAGCTTCCTTATGATAAACATGAAACGTGAACGTAACATAAAGTAGGGCATGCTTCCAAGGATGTCAATGTGTTGCTTCTTGGTCTCTTTTCCTTTCTTTAGCTCAATCAAATTTTGCCACTTTGCCACATTTCAATGCTACAATCCGTTACATCTTTTTCTCATAAAGTGAGAATGTAAGGTACGCTACTATATGCTATTCAGAAAAATGTTGGCCACATCTATTGAGAATATAAAAGCACAAGCAGTTATCACTGCCCTTTAGCTTTTACCATTACCTGAATCTATTCTTATTCTTCTTGCAATTTTAACCTCAAACCTGAATCTGATAAACTCCTGAGTGATTGAATCATTCTCAAAACGTCCAAGAATCTCATCCACATGAAGCATTTGTTTAAGAGAAAAACATGCAGCACAAGAGCAATTGAAAAGGCGCAAAACCCTGCAACTTTCAAGTGTAACATATCATCCCACTCCCAGTTGAGAAAAGATTAGAGAACAGTTATCAAACAGTACAAAATGACTCATTACAAGTTGTTGGACCAGAAGACGGAGGCTGCATTTTGCATAATATGAATCCAGCTAATAAGACTATGCTAAAAATTGTTAAAAAGTAATCTTACTATTTCACAAGCAAGAATTAGAGCTAACTGATTTCTTACATACTTGTTGCATCATAGGCATAATTCTGAATAGCCAAATTGTCTGTATACTCTGCAAATACTTCATGGGCTAGTAGAGCTGACCTCAAGAAACTACATGAAGTTGCCGAAGTAGCTGAAGATCTGGGCTGTAGAACAGAATATCGTTCCAACATGCTTATCCAAAATCTAAAATCCTTTCTTGAGGACTGACAACCCATATCATCCGAGCAACCAATATTAGAGACCAAAGACATAGCCCAAAAGCTAACAAGAGCTTAGGTTAGAAATCTGGAAGTTCCAAAAGCATTAAGCACAAAGATTGATTTTCCCTATTGCATCTGTTGAAACACGTTTCATAGGATTGGTGCACACTACTTCATATGGTTAATCACAAAGATTTGGCTGATTCCTATAGAAATGTTTGTCAAAACATCTTGGCATACTTCATGAATATATCAAAAGATTGGCATTTCAGCCATGGTTGATATTTTCCATTAGCGCATAAAATTTATGGATTTTGCAATTTTAATAGAACCAAACAGCGTAAGTTTAGTTACTCTAGAGATTTCATTAACCTTGAAAATGTACTTTTTTTGAAGCAATTATTGATCGGGTAAAATATTGGCGCCCTAACATTGAAAACCAATTTTATATCGAGTTTGATATATACACCTTATCGGACTCTTGATGTCAGTACTAGTTATCAGTACTACAGTACTAGTACTGATAACTAATTATCAGTACAGGTCCAGTACTCTAGTTATCAGTACTCCTCCAGTACTGATAACTAATTATCAGTACGTCGACCAATTTTATTTTATTTTTTTTCTTTTTTTTGAAAAAAAAATATATATTTGAAATTTTGACGGCAATAAGTCCGATACGGCGGTTATCGGACTTCGCCTCTTATGTCATCTTTGATAATAGCCTCGGCCCTCTGTTATCAACAACGTACGGACTCGGCCCTAACGGACCTCGTCTGACGTGTCCAAAATGCGTGACCTCGGCTGTAAGTCCTCGGCCAAATATTTGGCATGTAAGGCCTCGGCTTGGCCTTCGGCCCTAGCCAACCTCGGCCTTACGTGCCAAATATCTGGCCTCGAACGTACAACCTCGGTCACGCATTTTTGGTTATCGGACTCTTCTAGTCCGATAACCTTACCTTAACGCTCTGGCCATCAAGTTTACAGGCTAAGATTAGATCTAAGCCGTTGATTACTAAGCTGTTACCAGCTAGTAACACTTCACCTCCCCAAATTTTATACATTTTCTAGTAACATCCTAGGATGTTAAGTCTGTAATCTTCATAACATCCTAGAGAAATATGACCAGATAAGTCGCCAGACAAGGTTTTCATTTGATGATGCTGGTGCACAGTTCCGACAAACTAGATTTTGCTGCATACAACCCTTGATTCTGGCCACAACCCCTGATTAATCTTAGGGCCTTGCAGATGCCACAAACGCCATCGCTCCTGCTTGATTCCGACACCCATGTTTTTGTGTTTGTCCAAAAATAGAAACCTGTAGAAAAAATCTCTCATGCTTCGCTCTTGTTTCTGACGACCTCGAAGAAAGCACTAGATCGCCCATATTTCTGGCTCACCGACCTCAAAGAAAACACTGGATCCGATGCGCTTCCAGGTTCCAGTCCGGCACCCCTATTCATAGCAAACCCTCGGGCCAGAGCCATTAAGGGAGATCACCCTCGCCATTTTGGCTATGCCTCAATTTTTTTTTTTGGGGCAAATTGTAAAAATACCCCTGTTTATTTGTAAAATTGTGAAAATGCCCCTGTTTTAAAGGTTGTTTTAAGAAAACGACCATAACTTTTTGCTGACGATCCCATTAAAAATGTATACTTCAGATGAATTGTAGAGCAAGATGTTCCCTTCCCATCAACGCTAAAAACACCTCAATCGGAGTCCGGAATCACAAGGTATGGTATTTCTTATACACAAACAAATTGTAACTATAACTTAAGATTTCGGACTCTGATTCAGATGATTTTAGGTTTGATGGTAAGATATCATCCTCATCTACAATTCCTCTAAAGGGCATATTTTTATTTGGATCATGAGAAAAATGTTATGGCCGTTTTATTAAAACTACCCTTAAAACAGGGGCATTTTCACAAATTTGCAAATAAATAGGGGTATTTTTACAATTTGCCCTTTTTTTTTTTAGGTAACGCCCTCGGGCCAAGGCATTATCTACACCATATATTGAACTCAATATACGATTTTTCAGCAGGCGGACCAAAAATAAGGCGGGATTTATCGAGTTACTTTAAAAAAATGGTGTATATTGAGTTTTGCACGTTTGCGAAAACAGGAGCTGACACTTTAAAGCAATTTTAGAGTGTCCATGTTGTTGCCAGGTAGAATATTGTGCACGTGGAAGGCATTACAGTCTTGGATTTGATCTGCGGTCTGTAAAAACATGGAAAGTTCTAGCGTGTTCATGGGTACCTTGTAAGTATTCCGGCGTCACATAGAACTGGTTGTTCTTCCCGCAGTGTGAACTTGTTACTTGTGAAGTTACATATGGATGAAAGTGTGGTAACCTATCATTTTATGGCATGAGCCTTAATTCTGTTTCTGGAACAGAGCTGCAGTAGAAAAACCTTCTGTGTCTAAATTTGTCCTTTGTTTTGCATTCACAAAAATCTTCCCCGGTGACGAAGATCCCCGACAAAAAAAAAAAATTTGCAGTCTGTTATCTTAGGATGAAGACTCCAATACCAAGTCTGGGAACTTTAGCAAAGCTATGAAGCTTTTTACAATATCTTTGGTACAAATTGTGGAAGACGAGGAATGTGTTTCTTGAAGCCTTAGCATTTGCATTATGAATTGCAATGATTCTGGTGGAGGTTCCACATAGTATACAGATTTATAATTCTTATGGTGCAAAGGGGCGAAGCTGATTCATGAAGTAAAGTTTGTTGTTAGTTTTTACTGATCCAAGTGAACTGAGTTTTCTTAAGTATACGTGTTTTGTTTGGTTTGCATGTAGTTTAAGGTTCCATTCAATATGTAGATATATATAGGAAATAATTCCCTTTACCTTTGTTGCTCCATAATTACTTGTCACAAATTGCTTCCAAATCCTGTAGAAAGCATGCCAATAAAGTGCCTATAGAAATTGGACCTATTTTGTATTCTTTTCGAACAGGTAGAATCTATGCAAGATATGACATCGGCTATAGCAACATCCTTTCAATCAGCACCTCTGATTCTGCAATAGATCCAGAGAATTTATAAAGAAAACATGTTAATTATTGGCAAACCGCATTTCCATGTGAAAGTATATATAAAAAAACACTATTATTAGATATTTCATCAGGCTTATGCCTTCTAATTTTTCTAATGTTGGATTCTGTGAAAAGTATTGTGGAATGATGTATTATGCTTAGCGCCTCTGTAACCAGAGCAATTTTTTTGCTCACAAGAATGAAATTTGTCATTTAAAAAAAAAAAATCAGCGTTTGTAGATTTATTTCATGGACATGATTTTAACAGGAGTAGACCTTCCTTCCTACAGTGGTAGAGGTATATGTTGTTCTTTGTAAAGACCCATAGGTTAGGATAATTATTTTGCAAGGGAAAAGCTAGGTATAAGGCTCTGGGATGATGTCGAGCACTCATTTTAGCATGTCACATTCTTCAAGATTGCCAATGGCACAACAACAAAAACCTCAGGGATTGTATGCTATGGCTGAGTGTGAAAAGTATGGAAAACTTATGTAGATAAAGAAGGATCTGCAGCAGTAGGTGTTAAATGTCAAAATTGCCATAAATGGGGATTCATCTCTCGTCTATTGTATTTTTCGATGTACAACCATAAGTTTTTTTCTTAACATCCTACTTCCTCCAGTTCTACTTGCACCTTTTGCCAAATAGCAATACACAATTGTGATTCTCATCTCAAAATGCTGCGTAGACTTTGAAATTGCCCTCACTGTTGCTTAAGCATGTAGCAGAGGAAAATTTAGAGGATGAAGAATAATAAGAGGCAAGGACTAAGCTCCTTCTCCTTTAGCTGGCATATGCACAAAATATGATATTTCGTCTTCATTCTTCTATATACCAGGCCTGACGAAAAAGCTACAATGAAGGAGTGATGAAAAGACCCTGCGGCCTTCATGCAGTTTCATGTTACAAAGATTTGATCAGACACCACTACGCATAACTCAAGTTCTTCAAGTTGACATTCTATGTTCTTTTACGTCTATTTTGGTACAATGCGGGATGTTTGCCAGGGTATTCAATAATTCTATTTTTTGCTACGTGCTCTAAACTGACATCTAAGCCGATATAAACATTTGTCTTGCTAAATGTCTCCTCTCATATGGCTCTGTTTGCTAAGATCCTGTGCTTTCTCTTCTTAATGCTCCTTGAAACAGCCTGGATGAATGTGTTGTCTTTTATCATTTGCATTAGATTTAGAAATTTGTATTCAACTTCTAGCTTGCAATTATTGCATTCTTATCTATTTTCGCGTTTTCTGAAGGGGTATAAGCGCGCTATTGGGGGACAATTTCGCAAAATGAAAGCACCCCCCAAGCACCCTGCTTTGGGTTTTTATGGTGGGGGGGCTTTCATTGACGTTTTGACGGGCTGG
>JAANSK020288812.1:0-10591 GCA_011763485.2 Isoetes engelmannii | reverse complement strand
TGGCTGCAAAGATCTTTTCAAATTTACACGGCTGCCTACCTTTGCCTCAACTAAAGAAGTTTGTCTTAGGGTTTCAGGTGCAAGACCGGCATTAAATGCTTCAGAATAAAACCATCTTACAGTGAGACAAATACCATTTGCTGATATACTGTCACCAAGCTTTACATCCTCTAATACTCTTTTTGTTTCTACCGTCAGTTCATAACTTAGGTAGCCATTGTCGGCTTCCACAGAGCCCAAACTACGGACTCGGCCAATTTCTTCAACTATGCCAGTGAACAAAGACCTGGTTCATTATGCTTTACAAGTTCTAGGAAGAGTGGAAGAGTTCAAACTTGTGGCTAGAGTATTAATGTTTGAGAAAAATGCTTAAGATTCTAGGAATAATGGAAGAGTTCAAACTTGAGGCTAGAGTATTAATGTTTGAGAAAAATGCTTAAGATCATGCTTCATATGTGTCCGAGATGAAGTCCAGATATAGGAACGAAAGGGGATGGAATGGTATTCTTTAGCTCCTATCCAATGATTCTCTATTCGCACTGGACGGTCAGATGGCGCCCCTTAGAATGTCATATCACGAAAATCAACGGCATCCAAATCACCTACTAACTCACGTAACGTAGAAAAAAACTTTGATCTCAACCATTGGATGTGGCGAAATTCCAAATCTCATACGTCCAATTAGAATATCTCAATAATATTCAATTACCCACCTCTCCAAGGGTTTGCCCTTCGGGAAACCCAAAAATTTCAAAGTCGAACTCTTGAATAAGAAAAATCACATGCTGTATTAGAATTTCTTAAAACATTTTAGGTATTTGACTTATGATGTATTAGACTCATGAAATAGTGAAGAAGGGTATTCAATTTGGAATAAAGTCGTGATCTAGAAGAGTCTAATATCCTTTCTTTTTTTTCTTTTTTTTTTGTGGATATTGGAATACCAATATTGGTTATGTAATATAATGAAGGAGAATATTCGACTTATGGATTACACAATGTTGATTCAGAAGAGTCTAATGCCTTAGGGTATTTCTCTTATGGAATACAACGTAGATTTAAAAGAGTCTAATATCTTAGTTTTCCGAGACAGTCATTCCGACAAACTACTTTTTTTAGTTTTAAAGAGTATTCAACTGATGTAATATCTGTTGAAACTGCAGATCGAATATGGTATTCGACTTGTGGCATAACCTGAAAGCTGAAACCATGAATCTAAGACCCTATCTTGTGAGTCTAATACAATTTATGGAATGCAACCTCAAATCAAGAGCCGATAAAAGCACCGAGACTCTAATGGGCCGAGCTTTAATATGCTATTACAAGTCACCATTTCATATTCAAGCCCATTTGCGCTATTATTGTGTTTTGCGTTTTCTAGTGTATGCTTTCGAGATTGACGTGTTCCTACACATATGTGTAAAGTTGAATGGTAAGTACCCTAAGACTTTATGAAGACTAGGATTCTAATATGCTAATAGCAAGTGGCAATTTATATACATATTTAAGCCCAATGGCATTATTCTTGTCTTTGCATTTCTTAGGAACAATTTGATGCCCATTTCTATTTAAATATTCTCGTCGTACTAAAGCTTGAGGTGGAAATTAGTTTAGAACCTTGAAAAGGTGGTCAAAATGACAACGTGTTTTACCCCCACTTCCCTTCTTCTTCCTTGTAGTTTCTTTTGTTAAAAGATATTGCAAGAAATAATATAATAATGGGGGTAATAAAAAACACGTTGTCATTTTGACCCGCTTTTCAAGTTTCTAAACTAATTTCCAGGTCAAGCTTTAGTACGACGAGAATATTTAAATGGAAATGGGCATCAAGTTGTTCCTAAATTCGTGGCATTCTCACCCTTACATTGTACTGATAAATGAACCCTAATCATACGTTCTTATGTAGAACTAGACTAGTTAGGTTTGAACTATTGTTCTAATAAGTTCTCTTATGATGATGATAATGGATATCCTATGCTTGCACCTCTCGTGCTTGGGAAAGAGGGTAGAGACCTAGGAGTTATGTGTATAGACAACTATACGAAATGACCTCAATACATTCCCTTTAGTTTTGGCATGTGCACAAGAGTCCGCATGATTGTGGGCAACGGGGACTGACTGGCTTACAAGGAAAGACTTGTCCGAGTGCAGTTGATCTTTTAGTGTGAAAAGTCTATTGGAAGACCAATACTTACTAGATTTAAACTGGTTATTCTAATTTGTGTTGATGTCTAATACAATAATCTTCCTTTTTTTTATATTAAGAACAAGAAGAAGAAGAAGCAATTTTTATGTCAAGACACTTGGCAGCATCCCTTTAGGACATTACGACATATGGCGCACATGCCACTCTAATAATTACTTTGTTGTGTAACTGTTGTGTCCTGCTCCCAACCACTCGGGGTGGCCTCGAACTCAAGACATATTTGTTCTAAGGCTAATGTGCTACCACTAGACAGACAGACAGGCAGGCAGGCAGGCAGCCAACGTCAAAGCCACTAAGCAGCATCCAACTGGATATGTGACCATACACCACACTACATTGCTCAGTTGGGTCCTGCCCCCCAACTACTTTACATTGCATCTGTGGAATTTGACGCCCAACAGTTTAGAATGAGATTCTGGACAAGTACCTAATATTTCTGTCATTGCAAGGCTCTAGAAATACTAGCTTTAGTATACTACAACGAGTCAGCTTTCATATTCAAGTCCAATTTCGCTATTATTGTGTGCATTTTCTAGTGTATGTGTAGACTTGAAAGAACATTGAAATGACATAATACCATAAGACTTGGAAGACTAGGTAAGGCTATCGGACTAGCCGAGTCTTATAACCAAAAATGTGTGACCGAGGTTGTACGTCCGAGGCCAGATATTTGGCACGTCGAGGGCCTACGTGCCAAATATCTGGCCACACATTTTTTGTTATCAGACGATGCGAAGTCTGATAACCACCTTATCGGTCTTATAAATAGTATTGATAATTAATTATCAGTACTCCTCTAGCATTGATAATTAGTTATCAGCCTGCAGCAATCATGGTAACCAAAAAAACGAGGACTCTAATCTAATACACAAGAGTCGGATAAGGATTTTAATATACTAATAGCAAATGGCAATTCATATTTAAGCCCAATTGCATTATTCTTGTGTTTGCATTTTCTACTATATGCTTTAGAGATTTGTCTTGCACTAGATTATGTACAAACATAAGATTTGGTGGGTGCTTCCTTCTTCTTCCTTGTAGTTTCTTTCCTTCATGTTGTCAGGTGAATTTAAATTTACCCTTAATATAGTCTCGTGGCAGAATCATGAACGTTGGATATTCTGCATGATGGAATCATAAACCATTGAGATTGTACCACAGTAAGGGTAAACTTAACTTCAACCCCTTCTTTTCGTAAAACACCTTGCAAAAAATAATATAATAGGATAAAAAACACGTTGTCATTTGACCAAGATTCTAAAGCCATTTCCAAGTCAAGCTTTAGTACGACGAAAACACTTTAAATGAAAATGGGCATCAAATTGTTCCTAAATTTGTGGCCTACCACCCGCTACGTACGACAGACTCCTATAGAACACCATTCTGCCGAAGCTAAAAAAAACACAGAAATGGAAGCTTCAACAAGCACCAGCTATGGCGCCGACGAGCCTGGTCCTTCTTCCGCGCCAGCGGTGAGTATCTTTAGCTCCACATTTCGATTTTTCGTACTCTATTAACTAAGTCTGCATGTATTCTGTTTTCCATTATATTTTAGGTAATTCCACATCCTGGCTCATTTGCCAGAGTAAAGCTCCAGTTTAAGGATCAGATCCGAGTGGTGCGGTTTGACAGGAATGGCACCTTGCAAGGGTTAAAAAACTTGATCATAAGTATTTATGATGAGTTACGCTATAAATGCAGGGCATCTGATATTTCTATTAAGTATGAAGATGGCTCAGGTGATTTAATCTCTGTGCACAGCGATGATGAAGTGCAGATTGCTTTAGAAGAGCTTACACAAGTCCCTAAGTTTCTCATATCAAAAGCTGAGCCAGAGCCAGAAAACCCTAAAGCCAAGATCAAATCTAACCAGAAAATGGGGACATGCCGGTTTTTCCTTACCAATGATTGCCGCCATGGTAGCCGCTGTAAGTTTCTGCATCAATTAGATGACAAAAATGCTCAAGATGTTGCTAGAATGGCCTTGGCTGGAGCTCCCAACAACAGAATAGAAAGCTGGCTCCGATTTCATCTTGAAAAAAATGCATCTGACAACATAGAATACCTGAGTTCCAACGTGGGACTTCAAACCATCAACAACATTTCTGAAAACTCTGATCTTTCCCAAACTAATGCATGCTTGCTTGCCAGGTTGCTTGCCAAGGATGAAATAAGATCAAGCATGTTGAGACAAAAAACTAATCAAATATATGGATCCCTTACTAGTTCTAAATATTTACTTGGCATGCATGCATTTATCAACTGTATAAATCCCACTGCTGAAAATGTCGAACCGTTTGTCCATCTGGCCGAGGAGTTGCAGCTCCGCACTGCTGCCGGATGGAAAGAAGTTCCTTTGGATTCTCTAAAAGGTGCAATAGAAGGGTTACCAACTAGTTCAAAGAGGGAAGATTTGACGGAGAAAATATCAAGGTTACTTCAACAAAAGAAAAGGATTCAACGTTCTTTGGCAGTATCCGAGCCAGATAGATGTTTAAAGGTTAGTATTTCATGTAGTTATACGTAATATAGCTGATTTTCTTCATGGACTATTCTCTAGTAATGACACGTCGTATTTTCAATGGAATCCAAGTTCATGACATTGTATCTATGAATCTTTAGAGAAATTCACCATCAAGCTCCTGCCTCAAGGCTTTTAGGTGAAAGAAAGGATACCTCATGACATTGTATCTGTGAATCTTTAGAGAAATTCCCTATCAAGCTCCTGCCTCAAGGCTTTTAGGTAAAAGAAAGGATACCTCATGACATTGTATCTGTGAATCTTTAGAGAAATCCCCTATCAAGCTCCTGCCTCAAGGCTTTTAGATAAAAGAAAGGGTACCTCATGACACTAACTTTGGCATGGACATATTGATATTGTGATTGTAACGTGTTTTTGTTTTCATCCTAACTTGTAAGCATAAACATCTTTGGCTACTTATAAGCACTCAAGGACGTTGTCATTTAGTCTACAATCATTACAAAATTTTGAAAAGAAGGCAATGCCTCCAGTCATTGCAATAATTATAGAGCCCAGTTATGCTTCTATCTGAACAAGAGATTTTGGACGTGACAATGATGCCACCTTCATATTTGACCCAAGACCCATAGTTTTAGTTGATAAATCTGTAAATCAAAACAGATGTCATATAAATGAGCTGTTAAATAAGAAAAGTCCATGCATACCTGCATATGCACTTGATTTTTATTTTGTTAGAATGTTACGTACTCTAAAGGCTAATCTAAGTATGCTTATTAGTAAGACAAAATCTAAGTGCTTGACGGCTTGAAACAGGGAGTTGATTTTCGTCAAACATGTATAATACCAGGGCAAGAGGAGCTTCTTTTACAAGAAAACAGAACATTACCAGTCAACAAGATAGGGATGCGATATGTTTCCATCATTGAGTACCTGGAGACGCATTTCCGCTTGCTTAGAGAGGACTTCATTGAGCCTCTTAGGAATGGCATCAGAGATTACAGAAATGGCATTCATAGTGCAGACGTAAGGGTCTACTCAGATGTTAGAATTGAAGAAATGCTCCCTGCAAGCAGCGGGATTGAATACAGAGTTTCCTTCAAGATAGACAAGAAAAAAGATATCTCATGGGCTTCTAGCAAAAGATTGATGTTTGGTGCATTACTCTGTCTATCATGTGATGGATTCCAAACATTTATTTGGACAACAATTGCAGGTCGTGATACAAAGTCCTTATCCCAAGGTACAGTGGTTATCCAGCTCGTCCATGATATGGATAATCAACAAAACCTTGATACAACCAGGGAATATGTCATGGTTGAATCTGCTTCAGCATATTTTGAGGCATATTCTCATACTTTGAGAAGCTTGCAACGGGAGGATATGGAAGCTATTCCGTTTAAAGAACATCTATTATCCTTAGAGCCAAGTGTAAAAGCACCTGAATACTTATTGCAAAGTGAAAAGGCTGATGTTTTTGATTTTAAATCAGTATTTCCTGAGATGGAAAACGAGTTGGGGACAAGCTTTATACATTTATTGCAACCATGGCCTGAGTGGGCATGTGGCCTCGACGATAGCCAAAAATTAGCTCTCAAACATGGTTTGACAAAAAGGCTGGCTCTTATTCAAGGACCACCTGGAACTGGTAAAACCTTCATTGGCTCCCTAATTGTAAGGCTACTGTTGACAAATTTAAAAGCCGACAAATTGGAACAAGCTGAGGTTTCCTCCAACATAGCAGGCCCAATAATGGTAGTGTGCTACACTAATCATGCACTGGATCAATTTCTAGAAAACATATATGTGCATGAAAAAAACCTAATTCGCATAGGGGGAAGAGGGAAGAGTGAAATATTGCAAGGCTGCAACTTGCAACAAAGAGTCCAAAAGCATAGGGATGATAGGAATTTGCCTTCAGCTCAAGTACGAGCTGCCTCAGATGCAAAAGAGAAGAAATGGGTTCTAGAACAACAAATGAACTCGTGTGTGAAGCTTTTGAACACTAAGTATGTGGCACGTGACATGCTATATGGTGTTGCTACAGAGGAACAAATATATAGCCTATTTCAAGGACATGCCCAATGTGGTATTGTCAAATTCTGGCTTTTAGGCAGTATCAATGATTCTGGCTGTGAGGGCATGGACAACTTCAACGATGAAGTGGGAGACAACGAGGATTGGGTCCAAGTACCTAAAAGAAGAGGTATAAAGATAAAACACAGGAACAATAACTTACAAGCGCCTGAAAATCCAGGTGGGCAGTTCCCTCTCCATCTTATAGTTGACATTCCGGATGTATGGGTCTTACCTGTTGTAGCAAGAAAAAGACTGCACCAATACTGGCTAGATAATATTCATTCTGCAGCACAAACAAAGCTAGCAAATGTTTCCAAAGAATATGAGAATGCTTGCAGCGCACTTAGTGAAGTGGATAGAGAAATCCAGCTCTCTATCCTAAGGAAATCGAATATTATAGGAATGACTACAAGTGCAGCAGCCAAATATCATGAAACTATTGTATCAATGAAACCAGAGATAGTAATAGTTGAAGAAGCAGCGGAGGTATTAGAAAGCCATATCTTGGCATGTCTGAGTCCTTCAACCAAACATGTCATTCTTATTGGAGATCACAAACAGCTGCGGCCGTCAACCGCAACGTACAAGCTCACTATCAAGCATAAGTTGGATGTTTCACTATTTGAGCGTCTTGTTGTAGGAGGAATCGACCATGTAACACTGCTAACTCAACGGAGGATGAAGCCGTCCATTTCGAAGTTAATTGCTAACATATACCCAGATCTTAAAAATCACCGTCGTGTTTATGGATACAAAGACATTAAAGGGGTGAAATCAAGCCTTTTCTTTTTTGATCACCGGGCCCAAGAGAAAAAGACCAGCGAAGCAAGTAGCAAGGTGAATATTCCAGAAGCAAAGCTAATTGTTGAGTTTTGTCATTATCTTCTGAACCAAGGTTGTTACAAGCCAACAGATATAGTTATTCTGGCCATGTATGGAGGTCAAGTGGAAGAGATTAAGACGCGATTGCATGCCAGATTAAAGAATCACCCATTCTTATCAATAACCCCGATTGGAAGCCCATCTGAACCTGAAATCTCTCCAACTACATTTCCACGAGTATCCAGTGTGGATGACTTCCAAGGAGAAGAAGCTACTATAATTCTTTTATCGCTTGTAAGAAACGATGTGGAAGGAGGTAGAGGCACTATTGGGTTTCTTAAAAGTGAAAATCGTGTATGCGTGGCCTTGTCAAGAGCCATAGAAGGCTTTTACATATTTGGCAACGCCAACCTTCTATCAGAAAAGAGCAGGTTGTGGGGAAATGTGATTCAAAATCTCAAGGATACT
Source organism: Isoetes engelmannii (assembly GCA_011763485.2). Classification (NCBI taxonomy): domain Eukaryota; kingdom Viridiplantae; phylum Streptophyta; class Lycopodiopsida; order Isoetales; family Isoetaceae; genus Isoetes; species Isoetes engelmannii. The sequence goes on along the minus strand of JAANSK020288812.1, from coordinate 2,537 downwards.
GACTGCATAGGTCCTGAACTTATATTATGCTGTCAGAGACACCAAAATACAGAAACAGCAATTTCCGTAGCTGAGCAATTTAAACAGGTCGAAGATGGTGGATGCAGTCAACAATGTGAATACCAGCTACAATGTGGGCATGCTTGTCCAAGACGTTGCCATATGGGAACACATGAGACAATGTTCTGTTCCAAACAATGTTTGAAGCCACTTATCGACTGTCCGCACAGGTGCATGGGATCGTGCCACATGGGGGAAGAATGTCCACCATGTCCGGTGCTCGTAGAAAAGAATATACCAAGTTGTGGACATATAAGTTCTGTGCCATGCTCAAAACCTGCAGTTGATGCATCCTGCATAAGTACATGCTCAAAACTCTTATCATGTGGTCACCAATGCACAAAAAAATGTGGCAAACCTTGCATCTGCAATACAAGGGTAATGAAGGACCTGCCATGTTGTCATTCAATGATGTTGGAATGCCATCAAGATCCACGTCTAATCTCATGCACAAAACCATGTGAGGGAAATCTACCAGGATGCTTACACAAATGCAAAGGAACATGTGGAAAATGCAAGAAAGGAACTCAACATACTGAATGCAGGGAAAAATGCGGGCGTGATCTTCCATGTGGGCACAGCTGCAAAGATATGTGTTCCTTACCCTGCTCGCCCTGCACTGTCAAGTGCCAAAAAAAATGCTTGCATAGCCGTTGTTCTCTTAAATGTGGAGAACCTTGCATTTCTTGCATGGAGCCATGTCCTTGGAAATGTGAACATTTTGCTTGTGATCTTCTCTGTTACGAAGTATGTGAACGTCCACGTTGTGACTTACCATGTAATAAAAAGCTTGATAAATGTGGCCACTCCTGCATTGGCATGTGTGGAGAGCCATGTCCCTCTATGTGCAGAATCTGTGATCCAGATACATTAGATGTAATTTCACAAATAAAACTGGAGGATAGTGATACATCTGACAGATTTATCCAGCTGATAGATTGTGGTCACCTTTTTGAAGTTACTGGCCTAGATCAGTGGATGGATATGAATGAGTCGACTTCAGTGGATGGAGAGTCATCAGTTGCATCTCAAGCCATAAAGCTCAAGACCTGGTAAGATTATAATGATAATCACATTTGCTAATTCTAATATGAACTTTTACAACGTTTGTTTCTGCAGTCCTCAATGCAGGCACCCTATTAGGAGAACCTACCGGTATTCAAATATTGTGAAGAAAAGTGTGGCACAAGTAGAACTGGTGAAGCGACGGATCTATGGTTATAATGAGGTACGACGTGGCATAAAGATGTTGGAAAAAAATGAACACATGGAAGCTTTCATATGTTTCCGGAAGGCTATACAGCTAAACCCAGGATTACCAGAAGCTCACCTCAATCTTGCTATAGTCTACTGCGTGAAAGACAGATTTTATGAAGCAATAAGTCATCTTCGAATTGTAGTTAGCCAAAGTTTTCTTGCGTCAAAACTAGAAACCATTCCAAAGCTTGTAAAGGAGAAGAGGTACAAACCTCTACCTGCTAGAGTGCAAATGGAATCCCTGACCAACGCAGTAAGCAGGAATATGGCAATTAGAGCACTGATCCAATGGGCATCTGCATGCACAGGCATCGGAAAATTTGCAGATGCAGTAAGAATATGTGAAATAGTCCTTCAACATGATGCAAATCATAAGGATGCAAGCAACATTATGAAAAGCGCACAGAAACAAATAAAGATGCAAGTTGTTAGAGCGGTAAGTGCAGAAGTTGGAACTCAAGGGCATTGGTATGAATGCCCAAATGGTCATATATATGCAATAGGTGAATGTGGTGGAGCAACACAGGAATCCAGGTGCCCAGATTGTGATGCAATTATTGGAGGAGGAAATCATTCCCTTGCTGCAGGAAACAGGCACTCTACCATAGATGGTAGTACACGTCCTGCTTATGGCAATCACGTTGGACTTGGGGACATAGGCTTATTGTAGCGGTTTACGATGCTACTCATTTCATATTCGAAATACTTTGCTACTCATTTCATATTTGAAATACTTTGTTTGTAAGCATCTAGATACAAGAATTGAGATACTCTCGTTAGAAGGCACAACACAAATTATAAGAACCTGCTAGACCAATTTCTTTCTTCTGTGATCATGGCTAGCCAGGCGCAGGATAGGGAGACCCCTTTCTGTATAGTCTTTTTCAAAGAGGACAACAGACCGATGCTTCGATCGGCTACCGAAGACGTTGGCTACGAAGAAAAATATCTTTGAACCATTGGACTTCAAGGGTAAGGCATCTTTCAGGTCTTGAAACAAAAATGGAAATGCAAGAGCATAATAATAATATATACAAGAAATTTATCGCGGCGGCCAAGTCTTTTCGAATTTTTGCTTTGAAAAGCCATGGAATCTGATTGATGATATGTTGAGAACACACGGGATTTGAACCCGTGCTATCACGGCGGCCAAGTCTTTTCGAATTTTTGCTTTGAAAAGCCATGGAATCTGATTGATGATATGTTGAGAACACACGGGA
>JAANSK020288801.1:0-10591 GCA_011763485.2 Isoetes engelmannii | reverse complement strand
AAAAAAAAAAACAGGATGCAAAATCTTGACCAAAACATAGGTTAAAGACCCGAAAAAAAAAATGACAAGTGGAATAAGTTCAAAATAGTGAAATGGTGGTTAAATATACTCACAGTAATTTTAATCATGCTATAAAAAGACTTGATAGATCAATGCTATTCCAAGTCTCACTTATAGTTTCTTCTCTATACATTATGGATTCTACACACACGAACTTGAGTGCAGACATGCCTGCAGATTACCAGATAGCATAGCCAGAATGTAGTCAAAGAGTATGGAATCTGTGGGAATACAATGACAATCCCAATAATGTTCATGGAAAAACTTTTATAATGACATGTATTTTAGCTTAAAATCTTTTATATAATAGGCCAATAGATAGATGGACCCATGAGAAGACATTGAGAAAAGAATGTTATCCACATGGTATGTTGTTAAATCGATACGAATGTGTAGGCAGATGGGCTTCTGATGTTTTAGTGATAAATATATCTAACTAAAACTAGCACACTATTACAATCATCCTTTGTTTCTATGAATCTCATAAATGGAACCTATCCCCAATTGGCATATAATATATATTTTTTATTATGTGTCGTACAAAAGGAAAGTTATTTTACTATTAAGGAATTTAACATAAATGAATTTTAGTGGTAGCTTGATATGGTTCAAGTGATAAAACCAAAGAGGGAAAGACATTCTAAACTACATGATACGTGAGCTTCTCCAGACCATATGAAAGCACGACTAGCGCATGAAAAGGTTGGGTTGAAATGTGTGAAAATACAAATAGAAGATAACCAAACATGTCCCCAATTATATTTTCCAAATTGTCTAAAACTGACAATCTAATCTTCTCCACCACTGGGAGCCCTTTGAATACAGATTCAATACTAGATTATTAATAGTCAAGTTTAGTTTCTTTTTTGCCATATTCTATTCATTGGTTGGGCAAGCAATTTGTGGAAAATATATTTGAAGCTTACTATTCAGGAATAATAAGTTTCATATATTCACCCCATTTTCTTTCAAATTCATGATCATACATTTGGGAAGGGATAATGGCCTGGGGGAGGCCATTATGCCCTGTACGGCTTTGGCGACCCTGTTAGGGCGAGCCAGGCTGAGCAGGGCGTAATGGCCTTCTCCGAGCCATTACCCCACATAATAATGGGGGGAGGCTATTACGAACATGACGTGGCCCATGTTTTTCCTTCTTTTTTTTTCCTGCCATGGTGGATGAATTTTAGAATAGAATAGAATAGAAAAGTTTTTATCGTCCACGGAGGCCAATTGGCCTATGGGACCTGTACAAGACAAACAGCAAGCGTATTACGGCCCGGGTGAAAAAACCCACGTAGGGAAAAACCGTGGCGGCAATGCGCTTGTTGGTATACAAAACAGAGGGGTGGCACGCCCCAGATGAATAACCAAAGTGGAGACCCTCTCAGGGAAGTGAGACAGAAACCGATGGCGCTCATCAAGAACCTCCTGAAGATACTACCCAAGAGTTCCCACCGCGTCAGTGTTGAGTAGGAGATGGAGTGCATATCCGGGTATCACCAACTGCGGGCATCGCGCTCTGATCTGTTCATAAGAGGGGCAGGTCTACAGGGCATGGCTCTCGTCCTCAAGGACCCCCTGGCGGCAGCACTGACAGGTCCTTTCCTCCCGCGCTTCCCTTGTCCATCGCCCAGTTTCAATGCGGAGGTGGTGTCCCCCCGTTCGGATGGAGGCGATGAGCCTCCGCTTTTTCATGGAAAGGGGGGTGAGCCGGTACTGCTGGGGTCCTCGCTTGAGCGTGGGATTCACGTGCTCTCTATAATGCCCGAGCTTGATCTGTGCCAAGGCCTCAGCATCCCAGAGCTTACCAAGAAAGCAGGTGTCCAGGTAGGCTTTCAGCTCGTCGTGATCCTTCTTCATGCGAACTCGTATGCACCTGTGTGCCTGGACATGCCATTGGGATAACCGATGTGCCTGCTTATCTTTCCAGCAGGTTTTGAGTTGCAGGCCCATTGCGACCGCCATGGCTGCTCGTGGCAGCCGGTCTTCATCCATCCAGGCTACCTTTTAGAAATATAGAAGGTGACGACACATGGCTGCTCTCTGAAGGGGAAAGAAACCTGTCTCCTGGAGCAGGATCTAATACGGCACCCTTTGCTTTACCCCGAGCACGCGCACCAGAAAAGCCTTCTGCACCCGTTCGAGATCTCCCCAGGTGGCGGTGGAAATGACCGGACCCCAAACTTCTACTCCATAGAGTAGAACTGGCTCGACCAGAGCTCTGAAGAGGCGTGCCAGGTGCTCCCAAGCGTACAGCTCGGCCTGGTAACTGTTGTTCTGCATGGCGTGCAAGGTCTTCCAGCCGGCCCCCACTCGCAGTCGGATGCAGCTATCCCAGTGCATGGTGGTGGAGAACTCTATCCCCAAATACTTATATGTGGCAGTGACCTCTACTGGTTCTCCCTGATATGTGAATGAGGGTGCCTGCCGATGCCGGGAAGACAAGATCAAAAGGACCTTGGTCTTCGCGAGGTTAACTCGCATGCTGGTGTGCTAGCAGTTCTAAACCGGCTAGCGCATCCAGGTGATGCTGCATGTCCTCCGCAGTGTGGGCTAAGAGGTCAACGTCATCGGCGTAGAACATTATAGTATTTAAGATAGTGTCATAATTGTGAGTAATAGTCTCCCCCCTATTATTATGAATATGTAATGAATATTGTACTACTTCCATAAACTTACCGGTCGCAACTTTTGTAGTTATAGTACAAAGTGTCATGTTAATTTTATTATCCATTCTCAAGAATGTGCAGGTGGTTTAATTATATTTTGCATGTCTAGGTACTATATAAAACAACTATCTAGTCTATTATAGACAACCACATATATGTAGGACATAGATACAATTTTGAAAACATGGAGCCAACCACGTATATGTATGACATAGGAATAAGGAAGCATCAAAGAACCATGTTTTGCGCACTGAGAAATAGGACATATGTCACATTTTTAACAATGCAGACGTCGAGAAAAGGGAAAGTACATGGAGATTAAAGATAAAGGGAGAGCACAAAAGGAAGAATGGAAAACGGCATGAAGGATACATCAAGTGAGACAAACGAGGCCGACAGGGATAGTCCAAGTGGCAAAATCCAGGGATAGGTTCAATACTTAATACGTTTTATATTCCAAAAGTATTTTACGTTTGATACGGCAACTTTTTGAAGTATAAACGTCAAAAATAAAATCCGGCCCGAAAAATTTTCGCGTAAGCGACGCTTACCTGAGGTCCGCTTACGCGGACCCATTTTCGCGTAAGCGAAGTTTGAGGTTCGCTTACGCGAAGCAGAATTTGCTCCGCTTATGCTAACTGTACATTTCGTTTACGCGTAATTTTATTCGCATAAGCGAATTGGCTTCTTCGCTTATGCGATTTTTTTTTTTTTTTTTGTCATTTTGGGAAGTGAAACATTTTTTTTGCAGCCCTTTTTGGTCTATTTCGTGCAAAATTCCCTTTTATGACGGAATGGTGGAAGTATGGCCAACTACCTGCTGTGTAATTCTGGCCTGAGAAAACGACTAGAGAAAACCCTATGAAGCATGGGGATTTGAACCCCACAGACATGAATTCGATACCAGAATGCTTCACCTTGCATAATGCAAGGCCACAAAGGGCCTACATTATACCAGGGGGCTAATCCCATGCAAATGAACAAGTAAAAAACACATGTATACCCAATATAGTATAGTCTGTCTACTAAGAAAAATAAGGGGGTATTTTATATTTATATGTTTTAAATATAATGAAGCATAAAAATTGAAGGAACCCCCCCAATCCGGAGGCATGCTTGAGACTTCTATGGGCACATGCCTTCAGAAATTAGACAAGAATTTCATAATTTATATGCCAAAATGTTTTTTCTGCATTACAGATCATTAAGATCATATGTCATTACTCGGTACGATCTCCTTTCTAGTATGTGGTACATGATAGCAGCTTTAAGGTCAATTTGAGCCTCCAACAAGAGATCCTGGTGATCAAAAACTGGAAGTGCCACCAATATGTTAAACAGCTGCCGCATCTCTACTTGCAGTCTACCAACATGATCATAACACAGATCAGCAAGTCGGAGTCTCGTTACGGACCAACGAGATGGGTCCTTCCATTCGTCCAATATGCACCGGATGTTTTCTGCCACTCGGCGTCAAACCAGCCCCAGCACCTCCTTCATAGGATCTTCTGGCAGCAAAACCATAGAATTTGAGCAATTTGGGAATAAGAAAAGTTACTTTTGACTTTGTCAGGTTTGCCCAAAATAGGGACCTCTACCCGCACTTTGTCTCCTGAATCTTGATGTTGTGCATGTCGTGGTCCTTGAGCTCGATACAGTTTGGGCAGTTACATTTGGCAGCATCCTCGGGAATGAAAAAACCATTTTTATCGATGCATTTGCAACCCACAGAACTGGTAAAGGGGAGCTCACTTATCTGAAACTTGGATTTTCTTCCCTCTAAAGTGATAAATGTATCTGGAGTAGCACATTCTGTGAGGTACTTGAAATCACGGTTCCATTCATCAGAAATGTTTGGGAAAGCTTCAGTCCATTAATCAACCATCCTGAAGGAAACTTTGCTCCATCCAGCCGAGGAACATAGGTCCTTATATTAGATTGACACTTCTTGAAGGTGATCGTAGATATGATGGTCAAGCTTGGGCTGTCGGAAAACTAGGAGTTAAACTTGCTGTAAAAATCAAGTCAATCCAAATGAATAGTGATCTGCTATAGTAAATTTTGACATATATTGTTATATTACTGAATGACTTAGTTGGGATTCTCCATTGCATTGTTGTTGTCATCGATTGAATTTGCCTAGATAGATCTAATTTTTGTTGGAATTGAACTCAACAGCTTCTTCTTTATATATGGTCACTCTAGATTGAGTTTTCTTTGTTGCCATTCTATCCTTGCAACAACTTTGAAATCATGTATCAGTACTAAATTATCTATTATCATTAAATATACTAAATAGTACTAACTTTTGAGAGCTTCATAATGAACTGCTATTTCTTACTAATTGTCACCAATACCATGTAACTAGAACCTATTGTTTGCAAAATAGTAATTGTTAGCATATCATGCTATCTAGCAATTAACTCCTGTTAACATAAAACTGAACTAGCAACTACTGCTAATAACAAATAGAGCCTGCAAATATTGCACTAAACGCTAAATTGTTAGCATAACTTGCTATCTAGCAACTGTTGTCTACAAACATAGCACCAAATCTCTAACTTTTGACAGAACATACTAACCTGCCTGCAAAACATAGTACCAAAATAACCTGTTAGCATAATCTGCTAACTGGCAATTGTTGTCTACCGTCTGCAAAATATAGCATCAAATAAATTTGTTGGCATAACTTGTTGCCATCGCATAAAGTTGTAATTCTTGTGTCTGCCAAACTTGCACGATCAAATATTAATGCACTGTACTTTCTGTTGATGCAAGTTTTGAGCCTAAAAATTCACACTAGTCAAGAGATAAATCAAAGCAAGATGGAATACATCTCCACTTGATACATCAACCTTTAAGCTCAATATTTAAGGATCAAGTGCAATAGAATGAAATCATTTCCACACCACTTACCATTCTTAAGGAGTTGACAAAAAACAAAAAAAAAAAACCCTTGTTTACCACTAGAATAACTTTTCTTGAAATCCGAGAAATTGTTCAAAATTTCACAAATAACTAATTTCTATATTCTCTAGCAAGAGCAGTACCGTTGCAGCAATTTGATCCGGGTTGTTAACCAAGCAGGGTACCAACTGGGATCTCGATTGGGGCTTTTCTTGAACTAAATGAGTGACAATATGAGAAATTGTTCAGAATTCTAGAAACAACCAAATTCGATAGTTATTGTTGTAGGAGCAGTACAGTTGCAGCAATATGATCCGGGCTGCTAACCAAGCAGGGTACGGGGATCTTGATTGGAAATGGCTATGCTTCTGAATTCATTCCAAGAAACTCCAAGAAAGAGGGAAAGGAAGAAAGTTTCAATGGTTTAGATTCCCATGGGCGGGGATTTAAAAATTCGGTTATACCACTTCAATTAGCGCTATTATTTAGGGTTAAAAATGACGTCATTTATGCCACAGTAGCATGTGAGGACCCTCTAGTATAGACAGTTTTAATAAAATTGCTTAGACCATTTTATTTATATAGTTACTTATAAGATAAGACCATTTACTGATCATCATACCACTTTGATACCAACTTCATGATGAAGAAATCAAAATGATTACTTATGCCAATGGCCACCATATCCAGACCCAGATCCACAACCATTACCGGAACCAGATCCTGTGCCAGAGCCATTACCAGAACCAGATCCGGTGCCTGAGCCTGAACCTGAGCCATTTCCGGATCCACTACCAGAGCCTGAGCCATAACCATTCCCATTTCCAGAACCATAACCATTTCCAGAACCATAACCATTTCCACTTCCAGAACCAGATCCATAGCCACTGCCGCTACCACTACCGTTTCCATAGCCAGGATAGCCAGAACCAGATCCATAGCCACTTCCAGAACCAGATCCATAGCCACTGCCGCTACCACTTCCATAGCCAGGATAGCCAGAACCAGATCCATAGCCACTCCCAGAACCAGATCCTTGGCCATTGCCACTACCACTTCCATATCCAGGATAGCCAGAACCAGATCCATAGCCACTTCCAGAACCAGATCCATAGCCACTTCCGCTCCCGCTTCCATGGCCATAGTCAGGATAACCAGAGCCAGTGCCCGCACCATGATAGCCAGAGTTAGGATAGCCAGATCCAGAGCCAGTACCGGAGCCGGAGCCAGAGCCAGTGCCGGAGCCATAGCCAGTGCCCGAACCATGATAGCCAGAGTCAGGATAGCCAGAGCCAGTACCAGAGCCAGAGCCAGTGCCAGTGCCAGAACCATAGCCAGTACCCGAGCCAGGATACATTTTCTGCTCAAGAAGAACCTTTTCTCGAGCTTGAGCAAAATGAATACACAGAAAGAGCAGGATTGCTAGAAAAGGAACTAGTTTCTCCATTTTTAGAAGCTTAGAAAAAGAACTAGGTCTTTCCTTATGTGTCAGAATCGTTATAAATGCTGCTTTGGGTTTATGAGAAAGAGTTTTTATAGTGCCTCTCCACCGACAAGCTCAGAGATTTCCTTTGATGTATGGTCTTGTTTGCCAACTTGTTAGCCAAATGTCTGGTTGTACCGATTCGTTTCAAACCTCATCTCTAATCATTTCATATTTGTGATTACTTTACAATGGTTGGCATGCAATCTTGGTGGCCATCACTCCATATTTTGCCACTTGGAATGTCCTTGTCGGCCTTGCTTGTCTTACTTGGTGTATCCTTCCCATTGGTGTTCTCCATTCTCCTTCTTGTGTTCTCTCTTTATCTTTTTTCTCCATGTACCTTCCCTTTTATCGACAGATGTCCTTTTCTTCAATGCACGAAACATGGTTCTCTTCCTCAAAACATGATTCTTTTCAAAACATACGCAACACATGGTTCTTTTTGTGACAGATGTCCTCTTCCTCAATGCGCAAAACATGGTTCTCTAGTACTTCCTTATTCCCATGTCCTACATATATGTGGTTGGCTCTAGGTTTTCAAAATTGTATGACTGTACTTCTTTATTATGGAATGGAATAAAATAGAATTGATTAGTTGTTTATAGTGCCTATGTAAAATATAAATTGTGGCCTTCTGCACATTCTTGAGAATGGACAAAAAAATTGACATGGCCATCACTTTGCACTATAACTATAAAAGTTGCGACTAGTAACTTCTTTAAAGTAGTAGTATAATATTCATCATATATTCTAATTGTATGACCGTAAACATGAAAGAATAAAAACCAAAAGGACATAAAAACCATTGAAATTGGGTGAATATATGAAATTTATCAACTCTAAACAATAAGCTTCAAATATATGTTCCACGATTTGCTTGTCCAACCAACGAATATAGCAAAAAGAAACTAAACTAAGATTTATGAACTATACAGAAACTATAATAATTGTTTGTACAACACATCATGTTGAATGGTCACTCAAAGGAATCATATTAAGTGACCACTAAAGTTCATTTATGTTAGATTCTCGTAGACTTATCCTTTGTATGTCTCGTAGATTATGATCTTATTTTTCTTTTCCTTTGGGGCACACAAAATACTATATATCGTGTGCAATCACGAATAGGTGTCATAACTTGTGAAATTCATAGAACCAAAAGATGATTGCAGTGGTTTTGCTACTTTTAGTTAGACAGTCTTATCAGGGATCCATGTGCCTACACATGCGTGCATATGGTATTTTTACTATGTAGCAACATATTATGTGCATAACATTTTTTTCTAATATGTAGCTTCGACCTCTCTATGGGCCCATTTCTCCAATGGCTCATCTCCTTTTTGGGTTGCTCGACAAGCAAACCCTAGGGCTGGAGGTGATAAAAACAGACTATGCCTAGTATTCACCAAATGAACGGTGCAGAAAACATTAGGAAGAGAAATCCAAGGGGGCTTCATCTTGTAGAACTTGGCCAAACCACGTGCATGAACAGGAGGGGTTGGTTTTTAACCCTTTTTCATATGTATACTAGGGGTCATATGGGTTTTTAGATATCTTAATTATAAATCCATACAGAAGGGGCCAAATTTACCTATCAGAAGCACGTATATTAGGTTGTTTCACTACCCTATGCATACAAGTGGCAAGATGCAAGAAAAATGGGCAGTCCAACTGCTTGCATGCATGCAGTACTTGGAATATAGAATGAAAAACAAGTTCGAACCAGAAATAAGGAAACAAAATTTGGTGAGATGGAAGACAAACACAACATCGACACCGAAGGTAATTTTGTATGTGTAAAAGAATCTATGAGAAGAATCGCCAGGGATTTACCTGGATGATCCCTTTTTGAAGTTTTATAGTGCAATATGCCTAGCGTTGCTGGGCATAAGTTGGGAGCCTGTAAATGTTTTGGCTGCAATAAAAAAGCATGTAGTAATAGTGGTGCCATCATTTCTCATGCAGCAATAGCGGTGCCATCATGGTTGGGCTTTACTTGGAAAGATGTACATGATACATACGCATGCACCTATCATCTATACCACACACACCAAAAATTGTAGTGAACCCAAACCTTTAGCCTAGCATGATCTTGCCATCTTGCGGCATCAAATTCCGACCCAAACTTAACCTTAAGCCTATCATGGAATCTTGGCCGTCTTGCGGCATGAAATTTTGACCATTGGATCACTTTGTTTGATGACATGCACGCTAAAAGTCTATCCTTAAAAGAACCCTAGCTCCTTCATGTTAGATATGAAATTAACCACCTTCCGTGGAAGTTCCACGTAATTGTACATGAATAGTTGTGTCACATATATCTTTGAACATTTAGAAATATTGCCTACTCAAACGTAAGCCTAAGCCTGGCATTGCAGAGATATGATGGTCATCGTAGATCCCATTCAAATGCTTTAGCTTTCGTGTTTATTTGAACGTTGGTTTATCCCTTTAAATGCTATTTTTAAAATCTAAATTTGACTTTTATCCCTTTAAATGCTATTTTTAAAATCTAAATTTGACTTGGCCATTGCGGCATACCTCTTAACTCGTACCATGTTCCATAAATCATTTGATCATCGTCATGTTCCATGTTCTATCTGGCTTTTTCGTTACATGTCTAAGTACATGCTCTTGCTAGGAGATATTTACATTTGGCTTTTTCTTACATGTGTAAGTACATGCCTTTGCTTTGTTTTGATAAGGTATACACAAAAAGAATAAAAGATCGTTGTTAATATTGCAGTTCCGTATAACATGGAAAACTCTCAAAATAATCTGGATATTTCATTTGCTCACATGCTCTTGACATGGAAAAATCTCAAAATAATCTGGATATTTCATTTGCTTACATGCTCTTGGTATGTAGCCCATAAAGCTCCTCTTGTGACTGGACACAATTTTCAATTAAGTCCAATGCCATTCTCTCATTTCTCACAATCCAAATTTCTTCTAATCTAAATCTGCGCTACTTTTGTCTCTAAATTTCCTTTATTGCTCTGTTTTGTTCTTATTGACAATTTTCATCACATACAAAAACACATTCTAAGTCTGGAGTATTATCTCATGTATCTTTCTTAAGTCATCTCTACATCAGCCTATTTACAATGAATTTACATTATGCACCTTTTGTGCATGTACATCTCTGCTCATTAAGTAATTTACAATTTTGGTGGTCGCAGTTCTACAGATCACAGTTCACTGGTAGTTAGTGCTTGAGCTGCAACACCTCTAGCCTCAGTTTATGATATGTCAGAACACAATGCAACCTTGTTACCTGTGCAAAAAACTTATTTATAATGACACACAATTATTTCATTGTGCAGCTTGACCTTATGTTCCTCGATCTGCCATGCAATCTCCCATGTAGATAAAATAGCATGCTCGATCAAAGGAAGGAAGGAAGGAAGGAAGGAAGGAAGGAAGGAAGGAAGGAAGGAAGGAAGGAAGGAAGGAAGGAAGGAAG
>JAANSK020288790.1:0-10592 GCA_011763485.2 Isoetes engelmannii | reverse complement strand
AAAATTGATCGCTTGATATAACCCTTCTAGTTCAAGCGGAAAGAGTCCTGCCTCGGCTAGCATTATGGCATAGGGAGCCCATGTGTTAGGGGTATTCTTTATAAAATGACCCTAACTTATGTTTGATAATCAAAAATAAGATTATGTCCTTCAGAGGAATTGTAAGTGAGGACGATATCTTTTCATCAAAGCTAAAATCATCTGAATCGGTACCCAAAATCTTAAGTTATGGTCACGATTTGTTTGTGGTTAAGAAATAATATAACTTGTGATTATGGACTCCAATTCAAGTGGTTTCAGGTTTTATGGGAAGATATCATCCTCAGCTATAATTTGTCTGAAGAACGCGTTCCTATTTGAATCATCAAAGAAATAATATGGTCACTTTATCAAAAATACCTCTAAAACAGGGGAATTTTTGCAATTTTACAAATAAATAAGGGTATTTTTACAAATTGCCCTTTTGTTTATGGGATGGTTTATACATATGTTTTGCATGTAGATGAAATATATAGTTTACATTTGTTGAACTCAAAACCCAACATGTTCATAAAGATTGGTTCAGGTTCTTGTTTACACTTAAACGATAAGATAAGATAAGATAAGATAAGATAAGATAAGATAAGATAAGATAAGATAAGATAAGATAAGATAAGATAAGATAATTTTAACGTCACGCCACAAAGGCAGCATCCTATCAGACATGTGACAGTACAGTACAAAAGGCCAAAGGCCCAGCAGAACCAAACCTGGGGGCAAAGCCCCACCATAAAATAACAATAATAGCAACAAAATGAAAATAAAATGCACGAACAGAGATGAATGCAGGAGAGCAGAACTAGCCCCACAAAGCCCAGGGATCGGGAGGCCACTGATCCCGAATAATAGCATGGCCACCCCGATAGACTGCCCACCGATGTTGCAAAGCGAGCCTTGCACACCCGACGAAGTTCCTCTTTACATCTGCAAAGCTGGGTGGGGGTGAGATCTTCTTGCACGGAGAAGGTGGTCCCCTTCAAATGATTATTATGCCGTGAAATTTGTAGATGGGATAGCGTCCCAAAACTGAACCAAATGGTGACAGGGGCTGGCGGGTTGTGCTGCTCTAACTCGACTAGCGGACACGATGTTCAATGCCTCAATCTGCATTTTTTCAGCAAAGACGCGTCGTGCTTCCTCTATAGCCGAGCAGTCACCCCCCTCATGGAGGCAGATGATGTGCAAGTTCAGTATAGGCAGGTGTGGCTCGCCTTACGATAGAGAAGGCGTGGTGGAAGCTGCCTATGCATGCGCATGCAACAAGTCCTCAGTCTATGTAGCAGTGGAGGGTGTGTATGCATCAAATCATTGGTCCGTGTGGCAACAAAAGCGGATGGTGCCTCCTCAAGTATCATGCACTGACGTTTGCACTGAAGCATCAACACTCTCCACCCACTGGCACTCTAAATCTGGCATAAAGTCCCTTAGCAATTGCAGTAACTGTGTCCATCGCTCAACAAAGACAGTAAAAAATTTGACAGCCTTCCCATCAGCAGAATGAATAGCATACAAATGGTCCTAGAGCTTAGATGGGAAACACTGGGCTTGAATGTCTAAAAGAGAGCTATCAAGCCCAATTCGAAAAGGTTGTTGCATCCCAAAAAGAGAGGCGGGCAAATTTATACGAGCGGCTAGTGCCTGGCTATGAAGCTGGGTGCGAGGATGGGAGCTTGAAAGATGCAGGAGCAGCTGGGGCAACAAGGACTCCCTTATGGATGGCTTTGCCCTAGCCATCCGCACACCAAATCTCTTATTAATTGGGGGGGGGGGGGGGGGGGGCTACGACCCATGGTAAAGGTAAAAGAACCAAAGAGAGAGCAGATTAACAGGGCTGGTTGCAGATCATCAAAAGGGGAAGGGGGAAGGGGGAGGATGGATGTTGCACTGTACGAGAAATTGGGACCCCAAAATAAATTTAGGGGCTCGAATCTATATATGAGGGCAACAGGGGCAGACAAAGGGAGGCAGTGAGCAGGGCTGTGACTTAGGAAGCTATGGCTATAAATAACAATCCATCAAGAGTGCAACCCAGATGTAAGGGCAATCGACTGTGCAGGCCATGAAAACAAGGAAGCTGGGTGTCCAAGAACAAGCAAAGTAGAAGCAACGAGACCCATCGAGGCACTGCTAAAGCTGGTATGATTGTTGGTGCCAAATAGGGATTGTACTTGCGTATGGTCTCCTAGAGCTGTCAGTGCTTTCCATGGTGGAAGGGTGATAGTTTTATAGCCAGAGATATGGATTTCATCTTCCGTATAGAAACATGGGAATATGGTGGTGATAGAATATTTGATCTGTCGGGATATCAGCACTACTCATTGTTCAATGAATGCACAGGCAAGCGTGGATATGGTGGCATAGCCTGCTACTATCGGACTGCCTTGGCACCTTCAGTCACCCTCTACAAGACGGATATGCACAATCGTTACATGTGGGTACGCATGTAGAACCAGAGTGGGAATCCCCTTTTTGTAGCAACTTGCTACTTCCTGCTGATTCAAGCTTCTATCACCACCATGCAGAGAGTGGATAGGATGGACCTATATGCCGATCTATATGATGACATAAAGCGGCACAGACAGCTAGGGCATGTGATACTAGTCGGAGACTTCAATGAACGCACTGGAATAGAATAGCTAACACATTTTGAACACCAGGCTGAGGATATATTTCAGCTTCGTCCAGCAGAGGCTTCATGGTCACGTGCATCAGCAGGTAGCACACATCCAGGCACATGCTATGGCAGGTAGTTGCTTCAAATGTGCAATATCTTCGACTTGGTTATCTGCAGTGGTCTCACACAGTGGCCATCCTCCTCTAGCTTCACATGTCGTCAGGAGAACCAGGGGGGTGGTTGTAGCGTAGTCGATTACATGCTGGTGGCTGAGGGATATTTACCTGCAGATCAGCACAAACACTAGAGATGAAGAGGTGGATTTAGACCATCAATCCCTCTTCCTTCAGCTAACATGGTAGCCTATTCAGATTTCATGCCCAGATGCCCCTTGCTTGTCTCAGTTGTACTTGGACTATGATCATGCAGCGTCCTATGCCGATATGCTCACAAATGAACTAGCAAAAGTTTTGCAGCTCCCCACATTACAACAACGTACTGGCTAATTGTCATAGTACTTCTCATTGCTACTGAGAGATGCTTTGGGAGATATCCCCTACGAAGACCCTCATGCGCTGCAAGTTTTCCTCAGAATCGATGGTTTGATGCTGAATATAAAGACCTTAAATGCTTGTTTCGACAAATCACTGGTCCTGTTCTGCGAGTACAAGCGATCAAACATTATCGCACTTTTCTCAAGGCCAAGAAGGTCCAGTACATTGCGCGGCACGGGAGATGTTTTACCTCCTTGACCGTCATCCCAAGACATTCCGCAGAACAATTTTGTAGAAGCCACACAACCTACAGGGAACATCTCTTTTGAATAGTGGGTACAATACTCAATGCAGCTTTACGATCCTCTCGGGGTTCGGTTAGAGGTACCTCCACAGATGGGACCGCCACTATAAATCACAGAAGAGGAGGTCGTCCAGGGCCTACGGCGTCTCGCCAATGGCAAGGCTGCAGATTTGGATAGAATGCAGGCAAAGTTATTGAAGTGGACAGGGCCAGAGATCGTCCCCCTTCTAGCTGGGTTGTTTAATAGGGCACTTCGAGAAGGCTTTTCTTCACAGTGGACCACCAGCAGAGTAGTTTCTATCTATAAGGTAGGGGATCCTCACTGCCCAACCAACTACCTTACGATCATGGTCCGCACGTTGTTTGCAAAATGTTGGTTGGCATTCGGGAGCAATAATTGATGGCATGGGCAGAGGAAACAGAGGTCTGAGCCCTTACACAGGCAGGCTTCAGGCCTCGACATTCCACCATTGACCATATTTTCACATTGCGAGCTTTGATAGAAGATAGCAGAAATCATCGGCAAGACCTGTATTGCTGCTTTGTCGACTTTTCAAAAGCTTTTGAGCCAGTACCTAGGGAGAAGATATGGGAGAGATTGACACAATTAGGAGTGCCTCAAGAATTGCTGAATGCTGTGTACTGACTGTATAAGACATGCTTAGCCCGAATGCCACTGTCAGGTCAACTTGTAAATAGTAGCGTTGGGGTCCGCCAAGGATTCCCACTCTCCAATGTTGTTTGGTCTATACATTGATTAGCTAGAGGGCTGGCTTATTTAGCAAGGGGGTGGAGGGTCTCAGCTCATGCATCATATTGTCTGGCAACTCATCTACATCGACAATGGAGACCTCCTATCTTACATCTCAGTTGACATGCAGCAGCATTTGGATGCCTTGGACACTTTTTGCCAGACCACTGGAATGCGCGTGAATTTGGCTAAGACTATAAGGTGATCCTCATCTCGTCTTCACGCCAACCAAGGTCGCCTTCCTTCACTTATCAAGGACAGAATGTGGAGGTTGTTTCCACTTACAAGTACTTGGGAGTGGAGTTCAACACTACCACATTTTGGGACACTTCTATCCGGCAACGAGAGACGGCAGACTGAAAAGCTCTATATGCAATGCAGAACAATAACTACAAACCAGAGCTCTACGACTGGACGTGGGGTTTTTTAATCCTGGGTAATGCACTCTAATGCACTCTGATGCACATCTAATGCACTCTTCTTTCTTTGTTTGGGTCCCAAAAGCCTATTGGTCTCAGTAGACGATAAAAACCAATTCAATTCAATTCAATTCAATAAGAAATATCTAGATGTTTTGTAAAGTTAGATATCATCTCATGTTGCTTCATCTGACCAGCAGAGTATATTAGACTTGAGACTAGTAAGAGAGAAGACTTCAGAGCCTTTATAGAGAACAACACCAACTATTTATGGCTGATGAGACCAAAGCTTTATCAATCTACCACATGTCATTTATCTCTAACCACATGTGATGTTTATTAGATAATTCCAACGTCGAGAAACTGTGTAGAATGCTAAGAAACAACTTATGCCCTTGCAAATTGGTGATCAGTATTTTGGATAGATGAACTAGCACCATTTATTGAGCTTTTTCTTTAACAACCCCCAAATAGAGCTTTGCTATGACAAAATCACGAGGGTTTGCTTGGAATAAGCATATTACTAGTGCGATGGTTACTAAGAACTTTCCTTATGTATTGTTTGCTTGTAAATTTTGTTCATAGAACCCCATTAGGTGGTGTATATAGATGTATATCTTGAATGCCATCACCAATTTTCTTGGTTTTTGTCACATGTTCATTTTTCTAGTTCTAATACTGTTTCTGCATATTATATATCATTACTGCATTAACACATGGAACATAAACTTGTTCATTGTCACCTTCTTTCTTTCAAAATTGGATGATGTCATTAAGTTTGAATAGATTTTTAATTTACAAAATTAAGAGACTGAAATTTAAACCACCCCAAATACCCAACATCTTAATATATGAGCTACCATTTGTCACAAGAATATTAAAATATACTACTTCTATGGGTAATTGGACATATTTTATTTTGTTCTTTTTTTCGTGTTTTTTTTTTTTTTTTTTTTTTTTTTTTGTTGGGGGGGTGTCATTGAGGATGAATGTCACACTCTTCAGAATTGCCCGGCATTCACCCACATTTGTACCCACTATGCTGAGTTAGTCCCACCAAACTAGCCGCTCCATGTGCTGTAGATACGAATTCAATGGCTTCACTGGGATCTTTCTTACAGGAGGTCATGGACGAATGCACTCGGTTGTGCCTGTAGACATTGCATTGGAATTTTAAACACCATAATGTATCATTGTATCATTGTATCATCATATCATTTTACAATCTCTCAACAAGCCTATTACTACCAAGGTTTTACCCTCGAAAACCCTTCGGGGCAAGGGGTTTTTTAATCCTGACAGTAATATGTTTCCTGTACTTTTTGATTGGGTCCCATAGCCTATTGGTCTCCATGGACGATAAAAATCCATTCAATTCTCAATGACCTCATGTGAGGACTATGCTCCCAAGCAATGGGGGTATGAAGGGGATTTTTTCATTCTTAACAAAAATGCATGGCTTCTGGTTTGGTATGCCTATGGTGTTAAATATAATATACGGAGACTCAAAAGTTGATACGATACAGGGACTTGAACCCGTACTAAAATAATTCAATGTTCCACTTTAGCTAATAGGGAAAAACTATAACTAAGAATCAAGCTTGATTATTTTTCAATATTGGACTTAGCTCTTGTCCCCACTCTTTGGATTGCCCCTTTATTAGCTAAGGTGTTGGTTTTGGAATAGTCTCGACATATCTGAAAATTTAAAATTTCTTTATTTTATTTAGCAGACTTGCCTAACGGGAGGTGCATCATTTCGTGCAATTTTAAGGTGTCCATGTGCCAGGCCATCTCAGCAATATTAAACATCAGCCATCAGATCTATAATTTGTCTTATCTAAGGCTCAGAAAATTCCAAAAATTCAAGAAATTCTTCTTCAGCCATATCTGCCATTTGACCTCAAGTTCTTCGTCTCTTTGCATGGCTATGCCAAGGCCTACATTTTCCATCTCTCGACCCAGGTAACCTTTCAATCTGCTATGTTTTTACGATAATCAAAAGTTTTTATGGGGAGCCTTTGTTCCATGCCCATATCTCTTAAGCAGAGCTCACTGTGCCATATCGTTACCTAACTCTTACTGTTATAGCTGTCAAGCTTCCTGCCGGAGTAAGCCATGATCGAGAGCTCTCTATGCCACAACGTTACCTAATTCTCACCATTAGAGCTGCCAAGGTTCCTGCCGGAGTAAGCCATGATCAGGATTATTGGAGAAGTTGCGGTAATTTGTAAGTACCCTATCATTTTGCTACTTATTGATGTATTATATAGTCTTGAGCGGAAGAGCGTATATATCGTCTGCGATGTGGTTTTACCGAACAATTGAGGCGGTTAATCCGGACAAGCGGGGTGGTATTTCCGGACATCTCGATTAACCAGTGGTGAATCCGGACAAAACAGAGTGAGGTTTTACCGGACGTCTGGATTAACCAGTGGTTAATCCGGACAAAAACTAAGCGTAGAACTGCGCGGCGAGGCCGAAATTTTTGAACTGATGGTTCTTGCTGCTCCATGGGCGGCTTGATCTGGTTTAAAAAGCATCACAATCGCTTTGTCTACCTCTTTAATGCTAGTTTGATGAAGAGAGGAAGAGATTTGAGGCAAAACAGAGCCGGATGGATCAAAAAAAGCCCAAAAACAGTTGGTTTTGGGCTTCAAACCGCGCAGTTCTTAATGGATGATAACGGATGTCCGGTAAAACCACATCCCAGATGATATATATGGCCTTTCATCTTTAGCTTGAAATAATTGTGATCCACTCTTGTCCATATTGAGATCAACCATGATCCAATGGCTGCTACAGAGGATGACACATCAGTTAGAAATAATGCAACCTGAACTTCTTTGTGCTAGGAAAACCAGATCATATAAGAAGATTCATGGTTTTTCCATGCAAAATTAGCATCAACCAGCATACAATGATGTGCCTATTGCTTTTTGCAGATAGTTAAGCAAAAAAGCACATGGTTAGAATCTGTTAAATTTAAGCTTTGCTAGGAAATCATTTTCTTGCCACTGCCACAACATTCTCCCAGCTTATCTATACAAAATCTTATGCTAATGTTGTTACAGTCTGATCAATATGAAGAAGGAAGAAGGTAATGCAAGAGGCTTCTATTCATGTCTAGCTTAGTTAATAATGGTTCTGATTGTGTATTCATATTGCAGGGGGAAGAGAGGACTTCAAGCTTGTTTTTTGTATTTTCTTCAAGTTTTTCTACATGATATTTTAATGTTTATTTTGGCTTTTTCTTACAGCCCACTGTTAGAGCCTTATAGCTAATTTTTGGAGCAAAACATAATTCAGGCTGCACAAAATCTACCATCCCATCAACTCAGGCCCAAAGAAATGATCCATTAGGGAAGGGCCTACCAAGCCTATTCCCCAAGTGATGGTTTAATCCTTTGAAAACTGCAAGGAAGATGAGAAGAAATACAACCAAAGCTGAATCAAGATTGAACATCACCTACAGACTGCCAAGGGAGGTTCATCTTGAAATCCCATATTAACCATCTGAGTGTATGGATTGGTTTTTTTCTAAGGTTTTCCGCACCATGTATATATATGAAAAGGGATGGATTTTGTACAGCCTAAACACCATTTTAAGCCCGTAGATTAAGAAATGGGTATTTTTCTAAAGTTTTGAGGTCGTATACTAAGGGTTTTTTGGCTACCCTAGGAACGCAGATGGCGTATCCACATTGTATGTAGGTGAATCCCCCAAGTAGACTGCATCCCTAGAAAAACGAATAAAACGTATGACATTCAATCTCGTCGTTAGAAGGCATCATGGCCTGGCCTCAAGCCCCAAATCGTTGCTCAATGTCTTGTTGCTGATCTGGAAGTAGCAAGAGGTGGCGATAGCATCACCTCCGCCATCGCCCTAGCTGATGCCGCTTCCGTTCATTTCTCTGCTTTACCATCTTAAGTATTTACTATTCAGTAAGTCAACTATCTTGTTGAACTTACCTATGATATCAAACCATAACTCACTGGCATTGAACCTAAGAGAAAAACCTTAGAATCTTAGATTTAGTAGTGAGAGGAAGATACTCACATCCAAGGATTTGAGCAGTTTGTCCCCTTTTACCTGTCATCACGAGCTAGAATTTTAGACTTGATTGGGTTGACATGCACCTTGAGCATATGCCAAAATGATGAAGCACAGTTTGGGTGTTGTGAATCGAGAACTGCTTTGATTCTCATTCCTTTAGTCAGGTTCCTTGCTCCTACATGCTTGAAAGCACCATTAAGGGCTTCCATGAGAATGCAAAAGAGGAAGGGTGCTAGAGGACACCCCTTTTTAACCCCTCTCTTCATATCATAGAAAGGACTACACTGACCATTTATAAGGACAGAAGATTTGGAACTTGTGTGGCAAACCTCTGGTTAACTTATGAAGATCACAAATAAGCTTGGCTCGGGGGTTGAAAAGGTTTAATCACCTCTATGCTATTGAGTATACTATAGAAATGCATCAATTACTCTTTAGGCCGAGAGATAATCTACTGTAGAGTGTTATCCTTCCATGAAATGCAATGAGAAGTACATAGGCTATAAAACTTGAAATGATAACATTCCAATCATACCCACAAAAACTCTAGCAAAGCACCGACATGGAAGTTCTAGAGACTATGTGAGAAAACAATGCACAAGAGACAAGCACCCTGAATGAATGAATGAATGAATGAATGAATGAATGAATGAATGAATGAATGAATGAATGAATGAATGAATGAATGAATGAGCCAGAGGCATCTCCTCCTTTGTCCAATATAAAAATACATACTTTGACTGGGACCCTACTCCCAGAAAATTGTCCAAGATTACACATCACTATAGAGGACTGAAGGTGACTCCACATGGAGACTATTCAACGATCTGAACATGATCCTTGATGAAACATTTGGATTCTTTGATAAAAATACAATGACACCAGTTAGGAAAGATGCAACATGAAAAGTTGCTACTAACGCTTTGGATCTAGGACTTAGAGGGAGATGAGTCTCATGGACTGAAGGCATAGCCAACAGCATGAAAGAAAACCATGGCACAAGGGGCTGCTGGATGAGGAGAGCAAACCGTGCTGCAAAGGCCAAGAAAAGCGCGAGGGCCACAAAGGCTCTATGGTCCTAGCATCTTATGGTGGAGGGTGGGATGGGTAGCAAGACATCAGAGGAAAGGATATGACAAATGGCTAATGAAGGAGGAAGGAGGAAAAAGGTGTATATAAAGTAGCCTTTAAAAACATATCCTAATTTCTCATCATTGAACAAAAAAGCACCAATTCATTAATTTGAGAAAAAAAGTACAATCTCATTTTGCTCCGAATAGCTTGCAGGTCGTAGTCCCTCTGAAGCAAAAAAGCCTGTAGGTCAATAAAAAATTGCAAAATAACGAGCTTTGCTTCTGGTCAATCTCACTATCGCCAATTTCTTTTTGCTTTTTTAATATACCATACATCACTGTTGTGTATAATGCAGATAGTACCCCACTGTAACGACCATCAAACTTATAGTAATTGCAATGGTAATCAGTCCAAGGGGAATCCATATTTAATTATCCCCATTTTTTTTTGTACTTCTAATGGAGATGCCATTACAAGTCTGGAGTCCCATCATCATTAACTGACACTTCCAGTCCCACTTGGTCAATCACCCATATCCATATACTACACTAGATCATCGGCGTATTCTATAAGGCCTTTCTCTAGAGGACCTCTTGTGCCGCATGCTATCGCATATGTTAACAAAATTCCCAAAATATGGCAGAGAAATCCACATCATTGTCTAGCAGATCGTCTGTCATGAACCTAACCGGAAAACACGGAAATAGAAGCACAGAAATACAGAAGTGTACGCCAGGATCTGGCAAGAATTCTATTATACAGGGATCAAGAGTACAATGGCCCGAAGGCGCTCAAGAAACAGGGCAGGCGCTCAGAAGGTCCAAGACTGGCGTTGAACCG
>JAANSK020288779.1:0-10593 GCA_011763485.2 Isoetes engelmannii | reverse complement strand
GCGGAGCGGAAGTTTGCCATTTGGCGAGACTTCCTTGGGGTAGTGGATGATGCTGGATGTTTTGTGCATTTATAGTTAAGTTGATGTTGGAGTGGTGGGGTGTCGGTGCTCCTTCGGGGCATCACTTTTTTCTCCACACTCGCGTTGTATTCTTGATATTTGTTTAATTTATTGAGATAAGTTCTTCAAAAAAAAAAATATGCTATTAGTAATTTATTCTCTGCATAGATTTATGCTTTTTTTTTATTTGCATGGGTATACATTGGTGTTTGGATGATGCTTGGATGCTTATATAGATGCTTGGATGCATTTAGTTTTACGTTGATTGACCCCAAATCAACATAGTAAATTTTGTGTACATTTGATGTACATGTTACAACTCATTGTACCAGAAGTACCTAAAAGTTTCTCAAGTTTAGGTTTGCTTTTTGTAAATTCTTTGCTCTCATGTTTATTAACATTGAGACCATTTACTTGGTTCCAGATGAGGGCGTTCTACTTATGAAGAAGACCATTTCCAAGGAACCTTCTTACGTTGACGTCATGGATGCACCTGCATCACCTCAGTTTACAGATGGTATTGACCATAATATAGTTTGTGTTGACCAAATGATAACTCCATACTTCCAGATCACCAACAAGAATGGTATTGTAGATGACAGAACCTATGGCAACATGGTAGATTCAACATTGGCAGAGTGAAATTGGAATAATCGAGAGGATGGCAAGAATGAAAGCAAAATCTATTGCTAAATCATCAGTAGGAGGTGCAGAATCTTTAATAGACGTTGTAAGTTTATTCTTGGGCCCATCAGCAGCTGCAAAATCTTTAATTGGTGCATTACATTAGAACTGCAAAACTATTTACTGGTGCAGCTCCATCGGCTGGAAAACCATTATCTAGTGCAGCTTCATTCTACAAAGACATTATCTGGTGCAACTTCATTGTCCACCACAAAGTCATTATCTGGTGCAACTTCATTGTCTGCAAAATGATTATTTGCTGCAACTCCATCATCAACATCAACTGCAGATGTCAGTTCTGAACTTGCTACATATGCGATAGATGAAGTAGGTAAATACATGAGGAGATCCATAAAGAAGAGGAGGTTGCACATCCTACTCCAAAGAGGAATCAAAAACATGTTGCTACGATAACTCCAAATAGAAAAATAACTATCCCTTATTGTACTTGTGAATCTTGCTCTAGGATATACAAGACAACCATGGAGTGCGGTAGATGTTTAACAACACTCGGATCAATTAGAAATTCAAAGCATCAAGTCTGTGTCAATTTTAGTGGTATTTATTTATTGCAAAATTGCTATATTTTTGAATTTTTGAAAAAATTGCCATTATGTTTAGTAGGCTTCCTTCAATAAACTAATGAGATTAAACTAATGAGATTAATTCGCCAACTAATGAGATTAATTCGCCACATCTTTTTGGAGAAGTCTTTCCTCTTCTACCACATTCGCTAACTTTATGAACTTAGTGAAGGGGCTTTTTTGTCTCTCTATCAATAATCTCAGTTCTTAAATCTCAAAAGATTGCCTACTTAAAAACCATAGTTTGGATAAGATTGTTCGGAACTTTGTGTGGGGCGGGGATGATGAAGGGGCAGTTGTCAAGGTGGCTTGGTGGAAGTGTCTTCGCCCCCGGGAGGATGGGGGTTTGGCCATTTTGGATCTGGCGCTGCATAGCAAGGTGCTGGTCTCTAAGTTTGTCTGGAGCATTCTGCAGGAAGGGGTGTCTTCTCCTGGTGCGGCGTTGCTTTTGCAGTCTCTTCGCCATTGTGTGGCGTTTGGAAAGTCGTCTGTTCCTGTGGAGTTGCCCTGGGCGCTGTTGTATGGTCTCAGGCCTTTCCCACACGCATCCCCTTTTCTCACCGGGGTGTTGCGGGCTTGGGATCACGTGCGTGTGCTTTTCCAGCTAGATTATGCCTATGTTTATCACCACTCCTCTCCTTTCTTGTGGGTTCCCCTGCCCCCTGCGCACTTGCCCTTGGCTGCCACTGCGCATGCTCGGACGCAGGCCCGTTGGAGGCGGGCTGCCATGCTCACCTTGGAGGATTGGTATTGGGATGATCAGCTAGCTTCTTGGGAGTTCTTTCGTGCCCGCTTTCAGCTGAGGGGCAGTGATCGGGCTATTTGGGAGCAGGTGGCGGGTACTATTCCGCTACATATACCTCTAGTGCTTCAGGATGATGTGGTGGTGCAGGATCCGTAGTAGCCTGTATTTTCATATCACACCAAAGCTTGGCAATGCCAGCACCAGTAAAGGATCCGTGATAAGGTAGGTATACATAAGCTGTAACATCTAGCATATTTTTTTATCATTTTTTAGATCAACCTGTTCAGCCAGTATTTCTTAATGTGCACATCATGTAAACCAAGATTTGTCACCATATAGAAGACTAGGAAATGTGCTTATGGCTTATATGGAGAAGTAACAAGCCGGCAGTGACATTGAGACCATGCTAGAAAGGCCATTATCTTGCTTTCATGGTGCTACAGATGAATGTGATCAATTCAGTCGACATGATTAGTGGACCCTATAAAGGGCTTAGCTATCCGCCCATGAGGATCAAGGACTTGGATATGCAAACGCTGGAAAACTAGCAAGATCACCTGCCAGTGAAGGGAAAGTGTGAGGAAATATGGATACGAAATCATCTCGGATGATGGCAAAATCATCTGAAAGTCGCAATTCTAAAATCTAGTCCAAAGTTCATTAAGAAATATAGGCAACCTATTATAACGTGCTTGGGAAGCTGATGTCCAAGTGATCTATTCTAATGGCTTATACCACAATCTCAATTTCTATTCCTTCTATCATGATCAAACAAGACTCTACTGCCTTGATTTTGGCTACAACTCATGCCAACTGATGGACATACTAGATGCATGAATTGATAGATTTTGACATGGCAGACGAAATATGGGGTCACAAGCCTTGCTGATATAGAAATTGAGTCAATTGGTTAGATACATGATAGAAAGCAAGTATTACCACTAAAGCAACTGGATTCCATTGCCACTGCAAATATTATGTGGTATTAACTTCAGTCAAGAGTATATCAGACTTACTATCTTTTGACATATAACTTAACTTTACCCGCTAAGTTAAAAAGATGCTGATCAAGTCTAAGTCATAACCTTGACATGTACAAAATGCAGATCTTCTTCCCACCTTATTAGACAATTAAACGGGAAAAACAACTGTTACATACTCATTTATAAATAAAATCAAATAAATCTACATTTGGTTGTGCTGGTTAAATGTTGGGCCATTGTAGCTTTGTTCATGCAGCTTTTTGAAATGTATATTTTGAAGTCTAAAAAAATCTATCTTTTGTAGGATGTTCTATTGGACTGCATTAAGGAGCTACTTCATGTTGAGCATGAATGGATACCTCAGAAAGAAGGGTTTTCCATTTATATACATCCAACATTCATTGCAACCCATCCATTTCTTGGTGTGGGACCTCCAAAAGAAGCAATGACGTATGTGATTTTGTCTCCTGTTGGTCCTTACTTTCCTAGTGGTCTGAAACAAATAAGGTTATTTGTTGACACAAAGAATGTTAGGGCCTTTCCAGGAGGAATTGGTGATAAAAAGGCTGGTGGTAATTATGCTCCTACTATATTTCCTCAACTAGAGGTAGCCAAACGTGGTTGCTTACAAGTTCTTTATGTACTTGATGATGGAATAGATGGAGGCCGCATTTGTGATTCAGGAGCAATGAACATGTTTTTTTTTTTTTTTTTAAACTGAGTCCTCTAGCAAAATGGAATTCGTGACTCCCCCTTTAGATGGGCTTATTCTTCCATGAGTTATTAGAGATACAGTGTTAATGCTTGCAAATTCCTTGGGGAATATTAAGGTTTCGGAACAGCCATTGCGTCGTGCTGAGGTGATTGGTTTAGCTCTAGCTTTTGAGGTGATTGGTTTAGCTCTAGCTTTTTTTGTTTCCGTTTCCTTATTTTTGGTTTTGAACATTTTTTTTTTCCTTATTGAAAGATGTTCAATTCATTATAAATTGTGAATACAACTTAACTCTATGTGATATTAAACCGTCCACACAACAATTTCGAGAATGTGGAGGTCATCGCACAGTGAAAAATGTAATACAACTTCACAGCTGACTAAGAAAAACTTCCTACAGTTGCTGCCATGTCGTTTCATCAGCCATGTCACTGCTTATTAAGTTTGATCTAAGAGATATCAGGATCATAGAAGGTTGTGTGTAGTTCTGAGAAAACACAAATGATTTGCGCCTCTTTTACACAACCCAAAGCAACCACGCCTTGCATAAGTGTATGGCGGATTTCTTCAATGCAGACCAAGTCGAAGGATAAAGCCCCAACACAATATTAACAATCGGAAAGGTGACTCCAAAAACTTATTTCACGCGCTCCCACACAATTAGGATAAAGTCAGGATATGAAACATTGGTTTGTGTTCAACTTTAGCCTTACATCTTTATTTTTAGGTTGAAGCTGTTGCAATAGTGGGCGACTATTAGAGATATTTGGAACAGAAACTGCATGTATAATTCAACCAGTTGTGGAACTCTTGCAATTCAACTCCAAAGATGTAGAGCAATGGATTGCGAAGATGCCTAGAGATACAACCTTAGATAAAGATGTTACTATAGCTCTCAATTTATGTGGCTACCTTACAAGATCAATGATGAATATACTATGGACACATTGAAAGTGAATGGTTTACGATTATGCTGGACCTTGCAGTGCAATCTAAGAATAACAATCTCCGTAGGTCGCCGTGAACAGACCAACTGTAGCAAGCCCATTCGCGCTCATTGAAAAGGTATCGGTTGCTACAAAAGCAGGGGCGATATGGTGATGTCTACCTAAAATTTGTTTGGTCTACCACAAAACTGCTACTGCCGACAAACCATTACATCCAACAATTTAGAGAGTAGGAAGAAGAGGACAGGAGATGTCGGTGGCGCAGGTGTGCGCAACGGAGGCGGCCGATTGCTGAGGATCATCTGGGGTAGGCAATTCCGATGGCCCCGGCGAGGTCCGATTTGCAGCCTAGGGCTGCAGGAGTCCCTGAATCGCATGTTTTGGGTCTAAAACCCAGGGTGATGGCGCGAAGAAAGATCTCTGGTGGATCGGGCACTGGGTCTAAAGCTCTGGATTTGCCTTCTTGGGATCGAGGTTTGACTGTGCAGACCGATCTGCAGCAAACCCAGGACAGTTTGATGGATGTAGACTATATTATGGATGCCCAAGCTCCCTCCCATGGTCTGGGAACACATGTCGGAGGCCTACAGGTAGCTCTCGCACTGGATATTGCATCGGATAGTGAAATTCGGGGGTCCCAAGGTGGGCCGATGGCCATGGACCAGGCTGTGGAGGACGAAGTTCCCCATGAGGGCATGGGTATGCATGCTGCAAGCCCAAGGAGATCTGCAAGCCTAAGGAGCCGTATTGCATCGGAGGGCAAGAAGGCTGGCTTGTTGAAGGAGATGCGTGGAATCTTGCAAATTCCTTCTCTTGAACGGTATGTTTCATGCTCATCCTCTCAGTTTGAATCTACTCCAGTTGATGATTGTGTTGAAACACCACTGGTGATTCCATCAAGCATGCCGCCCTTAGAGACGGCCTCTGCTCCAATTGGTTCTTGTGGACCTGCTGTGATGGAGGCAAGGCTCTGAGGCTATTCCAGAGGTGCAGATAGCTGCCCCCTCCTCTCAGGAAGTTGGTAGGCGTGGTGTTTTAGGGGCTAGGTGCGTTGCATCCGGCACCCGATCTGTTGCAAATCCAAATGTGCTGGTAACGGTCCCCTCTCGGTCCTCTCCTAGAGGGTCGGATTGTGAGGCTCCTGCCGTAGGAGATGCTCTGGGGTAGCGGTAGGTGAGCACGTCGCCTTCAAAGGGGGTGCTTAGAGACCCTAAGGAGAAAGATACATTGTCTGTGGGAGGGCAGCTGGTGCAGGGGGCGCAAGCTCCTTCTGGTGTAGATGTGGATGCGCCCCAGCATGCCCAGGCTCCTGCCTGAAATCCTGTGCGCATTGCTTGGAAAGGAAGGGGTACAATTTCCCGTGTTGCTCGGCCGGGTTTCTCTGATTGGATCAGGAGGAAAGCTCCGGAGCATCGGGCTGCTTGGGTAGAGGAGGCTCTCAAATTCGTAGATCAACACCATTCAGTTGATTTGAAGGAGTTGCTTCCTGATAATCCTTGGATCAATATCAATCACGAGTACCATGTTCAGACCATTGAGAAGTTGGTGTCCTTTGCAGTGCTGGGGTTTTTGATGGGCTACATTCTTGATATCCGCCGGTTTAGCGCGTAGTTTGCAGGTCACCTGAAGCGGCTTGGCCTACCTAGGTTACAGTCTCTGAAATTCTTGCCCAATAATGTTTTCATTATTATGTTTGAAGTTGAGTCCTCAGTTCGTCAACTGGTGAGTCGGGGGGTGGATACTCTAGGGGGTGCTTATGTGCTCTACCAGTACTACACCCCGGGTATGTCCACCAGTTCTTTGACAGCGGTTAAGATCCCATGTTGGTTCCAGATTGAGGATCTCCCTCCGGACATGATGGTGCCTGACTTTCTAGTTTCCATGGCTAACGGTTTGGGGTTCATTTGACACACTCCATTGTGCAGGTCCCCAAGATCTGTGTGGCATTGTCGGCCTTGCAGCCTCTGGCCACCTCCCTTCCTGTGCGGAGTGGCTCTTGGCATTTTCTTTTTCGGTTGAAGCTCTTGAATGGCGCCGAGATCCAGCGTATGTTCCCTTCCATAGAGTTGCCTTGTGATCTTGAGGAGGCACCAGGAGTGGCTGGGTATGGTCGGGACGTTCCAGGTGCCAGGGATGTAAATGTTGAGCAGGATGAGGAGGTGTTGGGGGATGGTGTGGCAGGGCGTGGTGGCGAGGACCAGGGCTCCCTCCCTCCTGTTGAGACTGTGGGCGTGGTGGCCTATGCAGGGGACGTGGTGGCTTGGCCAGGGGTCATGGTGGTGCTGTTATGGGCCGAGGTGGCTCTGTTACAGGTCGGGTGGGCTTTGCTAGGGGTGGCCGTGGAGGTTATGCTATGGGCTGGGATGGTGGTAAACTTGTCCATGCTCCATCAGGGGGTGATCGGGGTCATGGGGAGACGAGTGCAGCAGAGGGGTATATGCCTGGTGGCGTGGTCCGTGATGCAGGAGGTGGGTCTCCTTCTGATGGGGAGGCCAGGCAGCAGGTGGGTGGGGGAGCTCGTTGTATGTCTTGGGCTGCTGAGGTAGAGGACGTTGGTGCGATTAACCCTTTGGCCTTGGATGATGGTTTGGAGGAGTTGGATGGCCTGGCGGATAGGCATCGGGGGGTTCGTCCTTCTTCTCCGGGATGAATAGATCGATTTTGAGTTGGAATGTGCGGGGGGTGCGGTCCTCTAGCAGCAAGAGGGCCCGTATCTCTTTGGCATTGAGGCAGATGCGCCCTGACATTGTTTGTCTACAGGAGCATAAGTGTCACATGGGGGGTATGTCCCGTTTGCTAGATATGGTGGGCCGCTAGTTTGCAGCGATTGCTTCTTCTTCAGGGCGGACAAGTGGGGGCACCCTGATTGCATGGAGGATGGATGTGCAGGTCACATATTCTGCAGCTGATAAGTTTGGTCGCTGGATGATCGTCAAGTGGCTAGAGGGTGGTCAGGAGTGGGGGATTGTTAATGTGTATGCTCCAAATCAACCGTCTCGACGGGGTGCGTTGTGGGCCACTATCAGGCATAAGCTGCGAAGCCTTGGGGGTTTGCAGTTGCGTGGTTGCTGTTAGGGGATTTTTATATGGTGGAGAGGATGACGAATTGCACTGGCCCTGGCACGCAAGTGGTGCAGGGATTCGAGAAGTATCAGTGGTCACGTCTGATGCAGGATGTGGCTATGGTGGAGGTTCCAGGCGATTTGTCTTTCACCTTTTGTAACCGGCAGATTGGGGCAGGCCGTGCGTATGCGAGGCATGATCGGTGTTATGGCTCTTCTATCACTTTGGATGGTGCACCCTCTTTGCGCAGGCAAAATATCTTAGCCTCCTTGGTCTTTGACCACTACCCTCAGCTGGTGTCTGGGCGCGGTGGTGTTATTCCTCGGCCTTCTAGGACGGTGTTTCGTTTGAACACCCGGCTATTGAAGGACGTGGAATTCTCGGCGCAATGCCAGGATGTGTGGTTGGATACTTTCTCCTCTCAGAGGGGTATGGCGGGCATGATGGTGGCCCTTGCCAGGGTAAAGCGATTTGCAAAGGAGTTTGGGAGGTAGCAAGTGCAACAGGAGCGACAGGAGTTGCATGCTCTCTACTGGGAGTTGGAGAGGGTTGGGGCATACCCTACGGATGGGGTTAGGGAGAATGATGTGTTGCAGCGTATCAGTGCCCTGGAGCAGGTCAAGGTCCAGGAGGCGCGTGTGAAAGCAGGTCTCACCTGGTTGAAGGAGGGAGATACGATTTCATCCGTATTCTTTCGGGCAGCCCGGCAGAGGCGGCATACGCCATCTATGGCATCTCTTGCCTTGCCCAATGGTAGGACGTTGGAGGACCCTGCTGAGTTGCGGAGATATGTGCACGCCCATTTCTCTGGGTTTTTTGCGTAGCGTGCGCTCCCGTATGAGCAGGAGATGCAGGATCTCGTTCTGGCGGTTGTTAAGCCTTCCATTTCACCTCATCAGCGTGAGAGCCTGGAGCAGCAGCTCTCGAGAGAGGATCTTGCCGAGGCGTGTATGAGCATGGCTGAGGATAAGTGTCCAAGGCTGGATGGCATTCCGGTTGAGTTTTTCTAGACTTATTGGGAGTGGACTGGTGAGTCGGTGTACCAAGTCTATCTTGAGCTGCTGCGGTCCTCGCAACTCGATCGGATCTTGAATACATCATGCATTTCTCTCATTCCTAAGGTGAAGCAGCCTTCCACCATTAGTGACTGGAGGCCTATTTCATTGTTGTCTTTGGTGTACAAGATCATTGCGAAAGCCCTGGCAGAGAAGCTGAAGCCAGTGTTGTCCGCCTCCATCAGCAGGGTTCAGTCTGGGTTTGTTCCTGGGAGGAACATTTTAACAAATGTGGTTGCGGCTTATGAAGGCCTGTATTGGGCCAGGAGAATAGGACAAGGCATTGCGTACCTGAAGCTAGATTTCGCCAAAGCGTATGACAGTGTTCGCTGGGAGTTCTTGTCTGCCGTGATGTTGGCATTAGGCTGTGGCCCCTGGTTCACAGAGATTGTTATGAAGTTGCATAGGTTGGCGCGAGCTACAGTGGTATGTCAGGGTGAGCCCTCGGCTTTCTTCTCTTTGGGTAGAGGGGTGCATCAGGGGTGCCCTTTAGCACCGTTCTCGTTCACGATTGTGGCAGAGGCCTTATCCCAGTTGCTTCTGGTTGCTGTGGATGAAGGCGTGGTGGATAGGCTTCAGATGCAGGACGAGAGTCAACCGGGAGTCAACGGATCATTAACCAGTTTGCTGACGACACCTTCCTCTTCCTGGTGGCAGAGGAAAGGAATCTGCAGAATGTGAAGGGACTGCTCGACACCTTCTCTTTGGCCTCGGGCATTCTTTTGAATTGGGGTAAGTGCTCTGCATTATGGGCCTTGTCGACTCTGCCTCCCCCTTGCCTGGCTCTGTTTTCGTGGAAGGTACTCCCAGGCAATGCATGTACGAAGCTGCTGGAGGGGATATCTCCGTAGGGCATGTATGGGATGAGATTCTACAGGTGTTGCAGAAGCATCTCAACTGGTGGAAGGGCTCTAAGCTGACTATGGCAGGGAGGATCACTATGGCCAAGTCGGTGCTTTGCAGCACCCATGTGTACAAGGCATCCGCCATGCTAGCTCATGAGGGGAAGATGCAGACGTTGGACAGGATGGTCCGGAACTTTGTGTGGGATGGGGATGATGAGGGGGCGGTGGTTAAGGTGGCGTGGTGGAAGTGTCTCTGCCCCTGGGAGGATGGAGGTCTGGCCATCTTGGATTTGGCATTGTACAGCAAGGTGTTGGTCTCCAAGTTTGTGTGGAGTATTCTGCAGGATGGAGCATCCTCACCTGGTGCGGCGCTGTTGTTACAGTCGCTTTGCCACTGCGTGGCATTTGGGAAGCCTTATGTTCCTGTGGAGTTGCCATGGGCATTGCTGTATGGGCTTAAGCCTTTCCCGCATGCATCCCCCTTTCTCACCGGGGTGCTGCGGGCTTGGGATCATGTGCGGGTGCTGTTTTAGCTGGATCCTGCCTCAGTGTATCATCACTCCTCGCCCTTCTTGTGGGTTCCTCTGCCTCGGCACTTGCCTCTGGCCGCCACTGTGCACGCCCAGACGCAGGCCCATTGGAGGCGTGTGCTCATCCTGGAGGACTGGTATTGGGATGGTCAGGTTGCATCATGGGAGTTCTTCCGAGCCCGGGTTCGCCTGAGGGCCAGTGACCCAACTATTTGGGAGCAGGTGGCCCATAGCATTCCGCTGCACATGCCTGTACTGCTTCAGGACGATGTGGTGGTACAGGTTTGGAAGGTCCATCTGTGACGACCATATGTATTCGGACCAAATACGTGTATTCTGATCATATACGGTCGCCACACGGACATCATGCATGGTGACACTTGGC
>JAANSK020288768.1:0-10593 GCA_011763485.2 Isoetes engelmannii | reverse complement strand
ACAGCAGATCTCACTAACATTGTTCACAGCTGCTTTATGCCTCTCTCATGTTATTCCTCTCCTAAAGCTGCAGGGTCTTTTCAAAATACTATGTGATTCGTTGCAAAATAATCTGGGATGGGCTATATTTAAGTTGAAGAAAAATAGTTCAATTTAACAAAGTAGTCAAAAGAAAATGCGCAATTCATAAGAACCATTCCAAGAGATAAACTCATTCACTGCAGAACAAAGGGAATAGACTACCAACCTTGTTCTGACAGGTTAGAAGGAATCTAGCCAATGCAATTTTGTCATATAAGTGATCAGCTTCTAGAATTTTAAGGGACCCACCAATCCTGACATGCAACGATGTTGATTGATAAATGTTAGACTTTCTGGTATCTACGTTAATCATTCTCGAATTGTAATTATCAATGGGCCTTACCAGAAAGCATAACATGTATCTGGATCCTTGTTAATTCTCCCCTGAAATCCACCACCCTCTGCCTGCCGCTACTTTACATGCACATGTCAGCCCAGCAATACTGCATCAATTATAATAAATTGTATTGCTTCATGTATAAAAAATCAGCTTCTATATTTACTTCTCTTACTACAATTGGTTTACCTGCAAACACCATCTGATCAAGTTGTTCCTGACCTCATTATTCATTTCAAGCAACTCTGGAGACAAAAGTTTCAGGGCAGCTATGGCACAGTAAGTGGCACCACCTGCCAGAAGGCGCCAACCATCAGCCCCAAAAAATTAAGTGAAGAAGAATCTGCAATCTGGCATCCATCTGCTTATGAAGAATATATTTGAAAACACAAGTACTGAAAATACTTTCTAGGAAACAGCTAACCACTTGCATGAAACTTACCATGAGATTCTAATCCAGGAGATAAACCAAATCCACCATCATATGAC
The DNA here is from genome assembly GCA_011763485.2 of Isoetes engelmannii. Lineage (NCBI taxonomy): Eukaryota > Viridiplantae > Streptophyta > Lycopodiopsida > Isoetales > Isoetaceae > Isoetes > Isoetes engelmannii. The sequence goes on along the minus strand of JAANSK020288768.1, from coordinate 9,686 downwards.
TGGAGACAACCAAACAAACAATTAATACCGTACTAATGATAGCTCAGTCGTCATTCATTTTAAAACATTTGACTGAAGAAATAATTTAAAAAGAAAGGTTCTTAATACCCTTTATCCTTATTAATATTTTTCATAGGCGAATTCATATACCATGTGATGCACAACAACAATGTTACGACAATCCAAAGTAAAATTCCTGCTCCAACATGTGAGCAACAAGGTTAATTTTGCTGGTATAGCCCATAAATTGGAATAAAAGAGGTTGATGAAAGGTAGTGAAATAAAGATGACTGTACACTGCTGACTCATCATGATGGCTACATGGCAGTTATTTATCAACTGACAGGCCAATACTTTTTGCTGAGGTGTCCTGCAGTATGAAGGCACAATCATGCATCAATTACTTCCTTTGATGCTTAGTCACTCTCCTTTTTAGTGTCATCTTAGAGTAGAAAATTCCATTCCTATTTTATTTTGTCATCTTTCTAGCTATTCAGGTGCTGACATAACAAAATTAACTCCTTCCCCCTTCAACCTGGCTACAGCAAATCTAAAGCAGATCCTAATCTCTGTTATAAGCATGAACATAGTACTATTTAAATCATAGTTCTAACGACATGATACTCATGAGATTATGCTACTGACTTGGTAGAAGAGACCAAAAACTCCGGAAGCAGAACTTTGACATAACCAATATAGAACTTGTGCATTGTCTAGAAATGGAGGTCTAAAAACATTCAGGTAGTCGGCTCACTCAGCAAAAATACACAGCTGAGCTATTAGAAAAGTCCCATATGCAGAGTCTGCTCACGTCGTATGTGCCTGGCAGAAACCATCTCCTGAATCCCTGAGGAAGATGCAGACTCTATCCTTTTTAGACAATTCGCGGGAATGTTTTGATTATGTAGTAGGCATGCTAATCAGGTTAATGTAATATCCTAAAGTCTCACAAAAAGCAACCAAGAGAGTACTGCATTATCTGCCGGGTAGAAAGTCCGGAGGAGTTTCTACTCCCAAAAAGACAGTGATGATTTGAACCTTTTTGCAGATGCTGAGATGCCCACTAGCGAACTTAGTATCAAAAATCAATAGCCAGGTATGTTTCTTTGGAAAAGGCAATCCTATCACATGGAGCTCAAAGAAACAATCAACAGTTAACAACATTACTGTAGAAGCAGAATTAAAGGCTACATGCACTGCAGCACAGAAAATGATTTGGCGGGTATGAAGATCTAGGTGTTAATGTGAAATCTGCAATTCTTTACTGTGAGAACAGTGGCGTACAAAAGACCACAAATGGCATCCACTTACCAAGGAGGTTGATATGCAGAAGCATTTTATTCAAACGGAGATTAAAAGTGGACCAATTTTACTCTCTTACTGTCCAACCAAGAAACAGGTTGCAGATGGGTTCACGAAGCCTCCCAGGGAGAAGTCTCAGCATCACAAAAGAACTTCTTCACGTCTTTCCTCTGAACGACAGTGTACATCCTCAGATGGGGTGTTAGGGACAATAGATGACTTTATAATGCTGACTCGTCATGACCACTGACTATACAATACAGTCAGATACATGTCACCATATGACTCTGTCATTTACAGGCCACTTGTTGTTACTTGTTGCTGATGCTTCCATTTTAAAGGCATGTCTACATATCACATCTAGTTACTTCTCTTCCTTTGGTATTTAGCCTTTCTTTTAAAGCACAAACAGAAGCAGAAGCAGGTTCTCAGAAGGAAAAACATGATAGTAACCAAAAGAGCCACATGATAGGAAACAAAAGAGGCCAAATGCTAATATCAGGGCACCAAATGCTGATATCAGGGCAGCAGCTAGGATGGCAGGTGAAACAACTTCCTAGGAATTCCACATAGAACTTTAAATAGTTGATTTTAGTAAGAGACTATTATATGTTTTCAGTCACATAGATTCTATGGATCTTCCGTAGATGTTAATGAATCTTTCTTTCTTTCTTTCTCATTAAAATCTTAGAGTAGGGCATTCATATTTCATTTTTTCATCTGCATTCATAGAAAACCTAGTTTTGGATGCTCAAAGCTAATTTGGCAGGGGAAATGAGCCATTTAATTTTGCGCAGTCACATCATGTCTACTGCAAATTGGCGACTATGCCAAAAGAGATCCCCAAAGAGAAGAAAATGAAAAATAAATGAGAGTTAGTAGCACCAATTTCGTTGGTGGGAGATGATGCATATACAAGTCATATCAAACAAACGCGTCATCAGCCACGCTGTAAAAGAAAAAATCCCAAGAAAACAACCTTGCTTCTCATTATGTATTCAGTTGCCATCTTCGTATCAATACCACTCCAGTCATCCAGCATGGTACATATTGCCGCTGAGATAAAAGCAAGAGACAAATCAAAAGATGATGAAATGTGTATCCTTTAAGATTTAAAAGTCAGTATTACCAGCACAGAAAACAAAGCGCAAATCAGTCTCCGCATCCAAAACAGGGGCAAAACTGCAGAAAAAAAAAAAGAGATTGGAATTAGGAACAAAAAGATTCAACCACAAGAGCCCCTGCAATTTGAAATCTTACCTTCCATCATCTTGCTGCAAGGAACGCATTGACAATAAAATAGATTGACAGCAAACCTTAGAATAATCATCCCCAAGAATACGAAGAATAGCAAGAGCTGAATACGTCATGGCAAGGTTGCCTCCATCATGTGCTAGACCTTCTGCCTACACAGTGTCATATCTAATATCAGTTGTGCAGCAAACAGGTCCTACTGTTCTTGCTTTCATTTATAATTGTTCAATGCAACTGCTAAATAATAAAATTCAGTAAATATTATGCACACACAACAGCTGCTTATGCATTAACTAAGTTAAGAAGAGAATAGCCTGGTTGGAATTTCTCTGTCCAAGCATAGTCCAACGATCGTTGAAAATGTTACTTTTGGAGAGCAGTTCAATTTTAGCATTCCAGTTTGGCTCTTGCACTCGGTAAACTACTCCGCCGAATGAAATGTGGAACATATAATTAGATGATGAGTAGACATACAGATTTTGTCCAGTAGATTAAAGGGCACAAATTTGTTAGACACCCATTCCTATGGAGGTAATTTATTTTCCAGCATAAATTAATACAAAGTGTCTACGTCAAAAACATTCAAGCTTATGCATTTAATAATACCCCATCAGGATTGAATTTGATGCCTACAGAAGGAGATCCACGAAATCCATAATTTGACACTGGAAAAAAAGGCATAGTTTCAGGATGCAAGGAAGTTAACACCAGATTAACCAAGAACAAGAGAAACGTTAAGATGCAAAGACATTCCAATACCATGCCTGTTTTAAAATTGTCTCCAGATTTGCTTCCATCTCTCACTGGCAGAACTTGTAGACTGTAGACCCAGTCAATGATGTCCCTGGCTGCCACCTGCACAGCATCTATGAGGTCAACCAGATAAGACCAAGTCCTAACATAGATGTTCTATTGTTTATTGTAGCAGTTTGTTTGGCTGGCTATTTTTCCCCTAACAAGAACACAACCACCCTGTTGGCTAACCAGCATTGTATAATACAGTATAGTCATTCCTATCGTTGATGGTTTATGTTCCAAGTTATTGAATGGACACCTTTGTTTTGGAGCTCTTCCTATATTTAACAGGAACACGTAGTACCTCGTTGTTTAAATCTCAAATTAGTGCCAAATTAATTTCCCGTTGTTTCCATTTCAAGGCAATTGCATAAGTAGACGTGGTAATTAGAAATTTCAATCATCCATAATGTGATTCCCAAGCCTGAAGTTTGGGATAATTCACAATTTCAAACTTCTTTGACTTCTTAGAAATATATCCGACCTAAGTGGACTTAGATATTCTAAATGAAGATACAGATCAAAAACGTTTTTCATTTTTACTTGTGATAATAACTAATATTCTTTAATTCGTAGTGAAAAGAAGGCCAGAAGATTGCCTGATGAAGAGCGCCTAGAATGTCGAGAGCAGATATTGCAAAGTAAGCAAGTGTAAGCCGATTAATCTCCTGTCCTTCGTATTCTTCCGGTAGCATCTCAAGAGCTGATAAGAAAAAATGGATATGGAGGTTCCGGTCGAAGGAAGTGATGTCGCCCATCACCTTGTCGCTTTTCCGGAAAACAACAAGGTGCTAACGCACTAGTTCCCTTAGGCTAGTTCTCTTCCTATCAGGTAGCTTTATGTTGTATCAGGCAGCTTTATGCGGTGTACGGAATGAATAGTTGGAAGTCTTCGTATAAATAGAAAGGCCAAAACAAAATCTTAGCCGTGCAAGTTCAAATACCTTACAACATCATAGCCGCCCATGTGAGGTTTATGCCAAACCAGCAAGCTAAAGAAGTTGCTCACACGTCAAGCAAATCGGGTCTGCCTTCTTGCCCAGAATGAAAATCAAAATCAGGGCTGCATTCTTGCTGGATGACCCGTAGAAGCAGGTAAAATCCTCCCCAAATTTGCTCGACGCTGTTGAATGGAAGCAGCTCCGCTATTCTCATACCTGCTATGCTTTGCTTCTCGCGCCTAACGGCGCTCCTGGCTGCTGGCAGTAGCCAGCTTCCCCTGCTCAGCCAAGAATCGGCTCCCACTTCTCATTCCACCGCGTCGAGGTAAGCAAAGTTTTGGCATCTCAAGCGGGGCGATATAGCAAGAGACGGAACATAAGGTAACTGGTTGTTTCAGGTCAGATCAAGAATGCAGACCCGTTTATCATTCTTAATTAGAATGATCGCAACGTGTCGATCTCTTATTGCTTGATAAAGGAGAATGTTAGACCCACTTACCTTGACGTCTTCGTATAAATAGAAAGGCCAAAACAAAATCTTAGCCGTGCAAGTTCAAATACCTTATAACATCATAGCCGCCCATGTGAGGTTTATGCCAAACCAGCAAGCTAAAGAAGTTGCTCACACGTCAAGCAAATCGGGTCTGCCTTCTTGCCCAGAATGAAAATCAAAATCAGGGCTGCATTCTTGCTGGATGACCCGTAGAAGCAGGTAAAATCCTCCCCAAATTTGCTCGACGCTGTTGAATGGAAGCAGCTCCGCTATTCTCATACCTGCTATTGGCGGTCGTGCCTAACGGCGCTCCCGTCAATAGCAGGTCTGAGAATAGCATCGCTGCTTCCATTCCACATTACATCGGATTTGGATATGATGGAAAGGCACGTGGGAAGGCATTCCTGCGAAGCAGATTGGAGGTGGATGGAGGGCACCTGCTTCACAGAAATGCCCTCCAACATGCCCTTCCACGGCGTCAAGCAAACAAATCGATGAATTACCTGCTGCAGCCCGTCGGAGAAGCAATCAGAGGAGCTCGAGCAAGAATGGGAGGACGATTTTCATTCTTTAGTAGAATGAATGCCACAAGGCGGTTTGTCGTTGGCTTGAAAGCAAGAATGCTCGCCCTGTTTGCTTGACATTATTTATATCTGCTACACTAGGGTATGGTTGCCATGTGCACTTAAGAGCATAGCACTAGCAAATTGAGCATACATAACCCAGGAACAATACTGTCGACATTTTCAAATAAATATCTAGTGTTGTCCCTAATGGTCATGTCCAACTTTTTGAGTCGGAAGTGCATATCTTTAGTGTGGTCATAAGACACTTTCTGAAGGCAAATAAGTGACCAACAACGGATAATTCTGGATATAAAGCCTCCAAATTGTTCCGCATATATCATACTACATGGTCAAGCCATGTCATGTTTTCTTTGCATTCCTTCTTCATGTTATCATTAGGATTATGTCTATCAACATAGACACACTTAAAATATGGGCACCAATGAGATAAAAGTCATCACGGTTTTGTCTGGGGTAAGCTATGTGTGCTTTTTGACTAACATAAATAAATTCACTTTTGTTGCATTTCTTGTCGAAGAATTTAGTATCAACTGGTATCTTGATTTTCTCTTGACAAGTTTATCCATTTTTTCTGCAGCCTCTTTAGCAGCATCAATTTGAGGTGCAGATATATTACCCGGAGTAATCCATGTCTCAAGATTGATAGGTGCTAAGGCACCAAGATTTTCTTATCTCCGTATTCCCTGGTTGTATAGCAGAGCCTGGCTCTCAACAAGCCTTTCAGGTATGATATGGAATTTTTGGCAGTTACTAAGAGTGAAAGCAAACTCCTCCATATTTGTGGGATCAACACCATATGATCTATTTTGTAGAGTTTTCCTATCCTTCTCTATAAGTAGACTGCACCCAAATGGATCCTCTTCTTCATTATCAGCAACGTGTGCCACATTGTTATTCACAATGCTCTCATCATTATGTTTCACTATTTTATTGGCTTTATCAAGAGCTATCGAGCCAGCAAAAAAGAACTAGCAGAAACACAGGGTTGGGGAAAGGGTAGGATAGGAACAACAAAGAAAAAGAAAAGCATCCTATGTATTGAATCTACGATCAACCTCCTTTGTCCCCTTTCATAATTAATACATGAAATGGTTTCATCCAATATCTCCAATATCTCCTCTAGGCTAGGATAAACAAGACTCATCCATTAGGATTGAAATATGCGCTCTCTTACTTATAATTAGCAAATAAATTAACTTAGAATCATAATGTGTCAAAATTTTAACTTCTTAGTATGCCAATTATTCTCATTTGTGTTTGCATCAATGTTTTAAATTTGTCAAAGCTTTAGAATAAACCTTGCTTCCACCATTTGCACTTTGTCAAAGGATTTTAATGACAATACAAAATTTATATATAAGAAACATATACAAGACAAATTTGAAGGGATTAAATCTTAATAGTGGGGTTGGATATTAATAATCCGAGGGATTGAATCTTAATAGTGGGGTTAAATATTAATAATATGTTATCTCCATATTAAGTAAAAGACTTATCAATCATAACAAAATAATGTGAATTTAGACAGTACCTTGAAGCACAAGACAATCATAATAAATCAATAATGAATCAGTACTTCCAAGGAGAAGGTACTATCTTCATGCATTGATTATTGATTGGTTGGATGAAAAGTAGCCTGTGCACAGCTTGCCTTTTGATAGTGCATCATCCCTTGCTCCAGGAATGTCTTTGTCATTTATTTGACCATATTTTAGATCTTCAATACCTCATACCATGGCCAATTGGATGGAGCTACACCTGTCCTACTTTTATCCGTCTCAATTACTCCAATCCTACAGCACTCGGTTTTAATTTGGTCAAGATCTCCCTCCATTGGGCTTGGGACAGATTGATGTTACCATTGTTGTGCACTTTGTATTCTTCAATAAGTGCTAGCATAGTGCCAATGGTGTTCTCAGACCATTCTACGTAGCATATTCTATAGATGACACACATCTAAGCAATGCATGGTCCTCATCCTCTACCTTATCTTCGCCGTATATTTTGCAATATCTTTGATTTCTGGGAATAATATGCCCCCTTCCACACCTAGATGGTGGGAGCTAAGTCCAACCCTGCATATAGCATGTCTTTTTTGGATGGAAATATTTTCCTTCAGGTGTCCTGCCATTTCCAAAGAGGGGTTAATGTTTTCCCTATACAAGACCGTTTTGGTGTTGGGCTGCAACTACGCTTATATACCTTCTTGGATATCCATTGTCTTAAATCAGAGTCTATCAGTAACACTTCATCCCATTGTATATCCCACTTACTAAGCCATTTCTTGACATCCTAAAACCAGAGATAGGTTCAGTACTTCCGGCGCTTTATACTCCAAAAGTATTTTTCGTATGATACGGCACTGTTTTGAAGTATAATACGTCAAAAATACGGCAAAAAAAATTCCGGCGTCGGAATTTTTTCGGGCACCCGAAACCTTGCAAAAGGATTCATGTTCGGGCACGCGAAATTCAAGCTTCGCGTGCCCGAACTTTTTCCGCGTACGCGAATTTAAGCTTTCGGGCACTCGAAAAAATTTGAATTTCGGGTGCGCGAAGTGAAAGCTCCGGGCACCCGAAAGCGATTTCGCGTGCACGAAATTTAATTTTCGGGCGCGCGAAGATTTTTTAGTTGTTCTAGCACATTCTGTTTTGCAAAAAATGAGTTTAAAATGAGTTTGCCCCCATGTATCTCGTTGTTTCAACAATCCATCTATACTATTCGTCTCAATTATTTGTATAGAATTCAATTCTCCCAACAACTCTACATTTTTTTGGACAATTTCTTTAGACAAGTCAATTTTTTAGCTTTAGCTTGCGTGAGCATCTAATAACGGACCATGCAGATGAAGGTTCACAAGCTAGGCGATCCAACCCGTCCAGTCGTCCACCTTCCAATGCAAGCTGGCAGCTAGTCATGTCAAAGACGTACAGATCACCAACTCATATTGAGCAATTGATAATCCGTAAGTCCTTGACATGACTGGCAGCCCACAAACCTTGGAGGGACCCAGACTTACTAAAAGTGTACATGTTCAAACGGTGACATCCCAAACTACAGCTAGTAGAGTTGTTGCCATGGTGAAATTGGGCGGTGGCCCAATTTCAACGAGCCTCCCAATGCAAGCGAGCAGCTAGTCATTTCAAAGACCGAAAGACTCAACGAACATACCTGCAGTTTGGGCCGAAGTTCTCTCCCCAGAAGTTTGAACAACACCTGGGGAGAGAACTTCGCCCCAAACTACAGGTATGTTCGTTGTAGCCAAGGGAAATTGGGCGGTCGCCCAATTTCAGTGAGCCTTCCAATGCAAGCGGGCAGCTAGTCATGTCAAAGACATACGGATCACCAACTGATATTGAGCAATTGATAATCCGTAAATCCTTGACATGACCAGCAGCCCACAAACCTTGGAGGGCCAAGTGGGGAAAATGGGTGGTCGCCCAATTTTAGAGAGCCTTCCAATGCAAGCGGGCAGCTAGCCATTTCAAAAACTTACAGATCACCAACTCATATTGAGAATCCGTAAGTCTTTGAAATGACCAGCAGCCCATAAACCTTGGAGGGCCCAGACTTATCTGATTAAATTCGATGACCGCGCAATTTAAAGCCTAAGCTAAAATAAACCTATACTGATGGATTTTAAACCTAAGGTCAACTAGACCTATGAAGAACGCAATGGATAAACTATCGATCAGGAAATTTGACGACCTAGTGCCCTCAGAACCGAGGGGAATCTTGTTACCAGGTGGATCGTTTCACTACTTCAAACGCGAACAGGTCATTAGAATTCAGCCTGAAGTTCTGACGGAGATTCTCCATCAATTGCAGCAGTGAGGCGTAACTATGGTACGCACTCTGTGCGCGCACATAGTTACGTCTCACACCCGCAAGCGATGGAGAATCATGGCTAGCACTGGAGTCTGAATTCTGATGAGCTAATCGCGTTTGAGGTTGTGCCACAAAGCGCCTAGAGGAGACTTCCACCCTTAGGGGGAGCGGTATTTCCAATCCCTCAATTCTAGCGGATCTTTGTGCAATGGAGCTTGACAAACAATCAAGCAACAGTGACACAGAGAGCCGGCTAAAACGAGGGATTTTAAAGCCCACTCCTACTAAGGGAGGTAACAAGAATCCCTAATGCTCACGTGCTATCTTCCCTAAAAAAGAAGTGCAGTCTAGCTGTCATGAACCTACGCGAAGAACAAGAAAAATACGCAGAAAATACGTGAAAATACGTGGGGAATCCGCAAGAATCTGATATATGATCAAGAAATCTGAAATACAATGGCCCGAAGGCGAGCAAGAATGCAAGAC
>JAANSK020288757.1:0-10593 GCA_011763485.2 Isoetes engelmannii | reverse complement strand
AAATGAATCCTTAATGGCTGGATCCTAGCCCAAACAGGGACGCCTAGGGTACCCCTAATCTGTGTAGTTGGAAGTTTACCATGCAGCTTGGTACTAGTAAGTAGAAGGAAATTGGGCCCGCGCCCAATTTCGTCCTCATAGTTGATGGCTACAAACTCACAGCAATGGTCAGTTTATGTGCACACTTAGCAAACTAAGCAGAAAAAGACAACAGGGTCGGAAAATCATCTACGGATAGTAACAAAGAAGGGTTCACTTCATTCCAAAACCTTGAAGCATAAACTGGACAGCCATTAGAAAATAGACTTATCTACAGCAGCTAGCTCTAGCGGAGCAGAGCGATGATCACTCGTCTGGCGCCTAGACTAGCTTCCAAAACTCTAATAACGAACTTAAGACAAGAATAAACAAGAGGAAACTTAAGCACCTAAAATGGAAACTTGAGCGCCTGGATACTCGCTAAGTGTTCTTTAAATAGAATTCTGAGTTCGTATTGACGTATCTGCCTGACGCGTGGCGATTTCAAATTGACTAAAAAGACGCGCCCGCCTGGCTCATTAAAATTTATTCCGACAGATATTATCCGCCCGTCATAAATACCGAAATCTAATATTGGATTTGACGTGACGCGACCTTAAGATTTAAATTTCAAAATTCGGGTGGGCGTGAGATTTGAAAAGTTTTCCCCCCAAAACGACACTTTAAATATGGAGAGATCCCGCATTTCAGAGGTTGGAAAAACTGGGTAGCTTTGCCGATACTTCGATGGCGCAAACGACCCATAAGGTCAGATCCTTGTTCAAATAGCCTGCAACTGTTATTGTTTATTAGCTGCTAGTTGTTTTGCGTCAAATTTGGTACCTAATTGCCTAGCTTGCGTCGAGTTGGCCTTATAGCGCTACAGTCAGTTTTATTGCAGCTCACATAGGCCAACCATTCTTTACTTATCAACGAAACAGTGTTGAAAGCTTTGATTTTGCATGGATACATGTTGATTGCATGCCAATATAGGAGCATCCTCACACTTGGGCTAAATAGGCACTAAACAGGCAGTGGTTTGCATTCTGCCTTGATTTTGGATATTTGTATATTGGCCACATAATATTGCCAACTTAATTTGGACCCGGCTTCCACTTCGAAACTGGGCGGCGCTTCACAATGACTTGACCAAACTGGGCGATCGCCCAATTTGGTCTTGCAAAATATAAAGTTGCCAAATAGCTTGACCAAATCGGGCGATCGCCTGATTTGCCCTTGGAAAATATTAATATGCCGGTTGGATTGACCGTTTCGGCGACCACCAAAATTGGGGCCCAATCTGGTCTCACTTCCATCCCACTCTTTACAATGGGTTGGTCACTAAAGTAGTCTGCATGCTACAGTTCTGCTTTCTGCTATAAAAAGGCCCTCTCATTTTGCAAGGCCAACCTTCCGCCATGTCTCGCATCCCGCTTTGTCGTGTTCCTCTTTGTCGTTCCTCCTTGCCTCCTGCACATGAATGTGTGGAGTCTATTACATGTCCTATGAACTACTCTGATCTCTACAGATGCGAGCAAGCGGGCTTGCATCTCGAACCATTTCTGCATTCTGTTTCTCAGGGGATCGATGGCAGAGACAACAGGAAAACATATCGAGTAGTCATCTATCTTGTGTGGGTTCCCAATCATGGGGTATTTGAAGTTGATCGAGTAGCTTTGCCACCAGCTCATGACGAGCATGGGAATGGAGGAAATCGCATGTGATTGTTGATCTGGTTGTGCCACTCTCATGAATGCAAACTTGTCTACAAAGACCGTTGTTTCATGTTTTGGTATGATAGTTCATGTTATTTTACTGTTCATTAAATCGGGCGGCCGCCCGATTCGGTCCCTTCTTTGCAGGATTACCAATTCATTGCTAATTTCACAATTATCTGTTGGCAATATGTAGGTGTTTCAGTTGTTTGGCCGGCCCATTTCAACGAAAGGCCAATTGAAATTGGGGCCCCGCCCAATTTGCCTTCAGTAGTTTCGTTGAAATTGGGCCATAGCCGAATTTGTGGCCTTTCCAAGCAAGTGGGTAGCTGGCCATTTCAGAGACTTGCTGAGTACCAAGTCATCAATGCCACTGGTAGTCTACAAGTCTCTGAAATCTACCAGATGCACAATTGCTATGAGGGGCACGAAGTTGGGAATTGACGTGAATTGAGAGGTCCAGGCTCCAAATGGCGCGGATGTTGATTTCATGAACAGTAAAATAACTTGAATTTCCGCGGATGCAGGTTTCACATTCATCAGCTGGTTAATGGTAAGTCTTTGACTTTAGTAGCTAGTAAAGGCCGACCGCGCAGTTAGTTTTGTTGAAGCTCGGAGGGACGTAAAATAACAGTTGTTTGAGTCATGTGGAAATTGGGTGTATTCATATGGAGAATGACGTTATATTTGGGTTGAAAGTACCTTTTTTTGTGTATTTTTTTCCTTGTCGATATCACCAACTAACATTTTTCTAATATGTAGCTGCTGGACCTGTTTCGGGATGCCAGAATTGTCGGTGGAGGTATTATTGGAAGGCCCGAGGTGCCATTTCAGAGTGATTCCGGATGGCTTGGTCAGTATTTGTATCGGTCATGTGCTTGTCAGAGCAGTTTCACTACCTTTAGCGACACAAGCAGCTGCAAGAGGGTTCGTCAGAGCAGCTTCACTACCTTTAGCGACACAAGCAGCTGCAAGAGGGTTCGTTCGTCAGGAATTCGTCAAGCTTGAAGGTTCGCAATGCCGCAAGAAAGGTATAGAGAAAGAAGATGGTTCTTTGATTTGCCAATACAGTTCTACTTCTCTGACTCCCAAATAAAACATTTTTTGCAGTTCATATAGTGAGGAGTCTAAATGATGGTAGTAGTTTGGATAAGTGGAAGAAGTATTGCGGCCACCACTGCCACAAAATGTACTTTTACGGCAGTGGTAGCCACAATACTTCCTCCACTGACCTATACTACTTCCTTCATTTAGATTCGTCATAAATCGAACTGCAATGTGTGAGCAGTACTTGGGCATGTTCTGCATGGGCGTGACTTTAACCGACGGTTTTCCAGTACCTGAAGTTGTGCACTTGTGCCTCTATCGTCGAATGGCGCAGCTGCGGCATTTAAGACAATGGGGCTGGCGCGCAGTTTGCAAATTCTCTCGAATTTCTGTTGTTTTTCCACTGCATTTGTATCTGATATAATATTGTTCTTGCAGGATCAAGATTTGGAGATCACTTCCACGTACTCTGCCGCATGGACGAGCATATATGATGCAGATCTTATTCTGTCGACCTTCAGAAGGGCGTTGCCAAAGACTTTTACGGTACGCGAACTCCATTTACAAGCTATTTTTTCTCGATTCTTTTAGACCTTTTGCTATTGTTATGGCTTCATTTGAGGAGATTTCTTTTCGACAGCCGAGTTGGGTGTTATCGAGAACACGTAAAGAGAAAGATAAGATGTTAAAGAAATTAGAAGAAATTTCCTTCTAATTTCTTTAACATCTTATCTTTCAGATGAAGCCATAGCCATAGCCAAAAAGTTTTGAAGAATCGAGAAGAAATGAGCTTATAAATGGAGCTGGCCTACGGGAGGAGACTACTCAAAACTGTGGAGACTATGGGTTTTAAACTTAGCTTCATGGTCTCCGCGTCACAATAGAAATGGTTTTATATGAAGCGGACACCATGAAGCTAAGTTTAAAACCCATAGTTCCAATTTGGAACGGTTTAATTGATGGCTACATTCCCGATGGAGGTGGCAGTTTTAGAGGTCATAACGCGCCTGTTGCCTTCAAGTCTGTTAGGAATGGGGAGTGGCCACTGATGTACACTAGGGCTAATTGCCGAACACTATCCACAGGCACTGGCTTGCAATTCTTGTAGCCGAAACATATACAGCTCTTGTTGAAGGACGCAACCGAATGTACTGCATGATCAATAAAATTCGTCTTTGTGTCGTGTCTTTGCCCTGCAACTCAAAAAGTCCATGAATTCAACATTTGTCCATAATTAACGAAACAATGCTTTTTTGGACCCACTTATGTTAATGAATTTCAGACTTCTCTGTTTTTTTAATCGCCTGTTAATGTTTATAATGTGGGAGATCTTGCGCATGATGAAGATGGCAATCCTATTGATCAGCATCCAAAAATCAAGGCTTCTGCTTTTTCAAGGTCATCTGGTTTCAACATTTCTGCTTTTCTCAATACCCACTTCATGCAACCACCAATTCCTACTCCTGGACAGTCATTTTCTTATCAAACACCACTTCCTAGTCAAGTACCACTCCCTCAAGCTACTTATATCCCTAGCAATCTAGTCGTGACTCCAATCATTTCTGCTGGTTTAAATTTGAAACTCCTATATCCTATCTTTTGCAGTGCAAAAGGCAAGCCCACTCTAGATCAAAGTGTTGAGATATACGTGCGGAAGAATTTGAAGCTCTTACTATTCTTAATAGACACTCTCAGCTACTAATTAAGTTTTATATTTTCTCGACCACACTATGTAGTGCACGACATCAATGGATCATGGCCAACAAAAGCCAATGAAAATAAAGTTGGAGGGAAATGAAAATGGCATTTCTTGCTCATTATAGTTCCTCTAGTGATGACCAACAACTCCTGAAACAACTCAGTAATTTGTACCAACAGACCAGGAGTTTGCGAGAGATTTTGCTGTCCGCAAATAGATTTGAGTTCTGGCGGCGGGGGAATGTCGCCGCCAGATCAGGCGGCTCCGCCAGCACAGTTTTAGCCGGAAATTAATTTTTTTGCCGGAAATTAAATTTCCGGCGCCCAATAATTTTTTGTTGAAGTTTTTTTCGTCGGAATAATGCCGCCGGATGGGATTTTCGCCGGAAAAAATTCTGGCGGCGGTGGCTCGCTGGCGGCGCCGCTCGCGGCCCGCCAGAATTTTTTCTCGTCGAAAAACCCTGCCGACGACATTTATCCCTTCGTAATAACACCTTCAAATTACTGTAAAAATGTGTCACTTTTATAAGGCAGATTTTCTGCCAGGATTCGCGGAGCGGCGCCGCTATGTTCGCCGCTGGCATAACTTCTACGACCCATATCCCCTGTTTGGGCCACTGCTTTGGGGTTTTCTTCTCCGGCTATGGCCGCCGATCTAGCAATGCGCCAGCGATCTAGCTATGGTGCGATCTATGCTATGGCGCTTCACAGCCTTTTGCTCGCAGATCCTCGCAGGTTTTTGCCCTGATCGGTTTCCTCTTTGCAGATAACCCTGTTTGCAGGTTAGATCTTCTCTGTTCATAACTCAAGCGGCCATATTTACGGCTGGCAAGAGTCCAGACTATTTACGGCAGCGGCCATATTTACGGTGGGTATACCCGACGTAGGTACTAGGACCGGAGAAAGATAAGGAAGGTATGCAGTTCTTTTTGCATGGAAGATATGGATCCTCTTCTGCCGTTACGTTCTCAAGCCTCGGGAAATCAGGGCTTGTTTCCTGCAACAGGCCATCACAGGGCTTGTTTCCTGCAACAGGGCATCAACAGGGCTTGTTGCACATTCAAAAAATGAGAGATGAGGCCTCTGATAATCATTTCAGTGAAATTACTCATGATATTATGTGGATCATATTCTGCCTCATCGTAAGTTTTATGCTGATAAATATGGTAAAGCTTATCTGATATGGTTTGGCAATGAACCGAGGATTAACCTAGAAGATCCGGATATGGCGGCGGCGGACTTACTGGAGGAATTAATTGGGAAAGATTTAGTGGTATCAAGTTTCCCCAGCCATTTTCTCTGTTTTGCCGATCGGCCAAGTGCCCTGATCGATTTCCTGTTTGCAGATCGGCCAAGATCAACTGCCCATCGCAGCTTAGATCTTCTCTGCGAAATAGGCTAGGGCCACCATAGCCGTTCAACATGTCGCCGGAAAATTTTTTCCGGTCGTAATTTGAAGGTCAGTGTTATTACGTTTGTTAATTTTCATCCGTCGGAAATTCTGCCGGCAAAATTTCCCGGCGGCGCCGCTGGGAAATTTATCCGGCGGAATTTTCTCCGGATGAAAATTATCTAATACCTAAATAAATGTATGTTTTCATGAAAATTAAAGAAACCTTAAAGACACCTTAGTCACACGCATTACATGCCATCCACATGCCCAATTTGGGCTCAAACATGGAGTTCTTGTGAAGAATCATTATATGCCTGGCAAACCTCAGTCCACATTTAAAGTAAAGAGCGCGTCATATGGCCAGCGAAAATACTGGCGTAATTTACGTCCAACTTTAAAAGACAGCAGAAAAACCGCTCACCTGGCACTGTCATCTTTTAATTGATAGCAATAACAGAACCTGCTATGCACAAAAAATAACTGGACCTTAGACACTGCTTCATCCCCTTCAAATTACCAGCACATATTTACATATCACATTCAAGGTCTTGCTTGCTCGTCATGAACTTATAATTGGTCACTTTATATATCTGTATGTATGAAATTTACAAAATGCCACACTCCTTTGAGGGAGCTTGCGCTTTCATTCTGATTCTTATTGTAATACTGACTTTGTGAGAAAATATCTGAAACAGAACTCCATCTGCCTCAACCAAATAGGACCCTATGTAAAGAATCATTATTCCGCAAAGAATGAACAAACGTTTTTGCCTACAACCAGACCTATGACTGCTTCTTAGGAGCAAAATCAAAGAGCAAAAATGTAGAAGGCTAGCTAGACGCAGTTGATTTCGAGATCATTGTTTTGACTGCTTGAGCATAAGTTTTATGCTGATATGTAAGAGTGGACTCTAGAAGATCTGACAATGAGGTCTTTGGCTCCCAACCTGCAAAAGATAAAAGCTCTAGTCTGGAAAATGGCTTGTCCAAATAAAAAAAGAGAAGAACCATATGGTAGCAATTTACCTAGTTGTTTCTTAATAATGGTCATGTCTGGAATTCTCTTATCACTATCATCATACCCTTCTCCATAAAACTCTTTTGAGCTTACATCAATTGTCGGTGTCTCTAATTTTGGACTGCCACTGACTTTACTGTAAAGCTGTTAAGATGTACAGATGAACAAAGATGCTTTTGGCTTGTAATCTTAAGAATTGACATATATATACAGACCTCTGTCATTAGAAGTGCAAGCTCCCGGACTGTCACTTCGTTGTTGGGATTACCAACATTAAAGATGTGCCCGTTCGCTCTTTGCGGATTTTCCTGCATGGGAACTTAGCTCAGATCGCTTCAAAAACAATAATGCCAATAATAACCATTCATCCTCACTTACAATCATAAGATGCACTGCTTCAATAGCATCTTTTATATAAACAAACGTTCTTTGGACTTCCCCACCATCTACTAGCTTCAAAGGCTCTCCTTTCAACAAGTTCTGTAAAATCAAGAAACAGTCTTGATTATCTTTAATTAATTAGCACAGTGCAAGATTCAGAAAAATCTATTGTACATACCGTGCTGAAGCAAGCTAACACTCTAGGTACACCTTCACTTGGCCCATCAACTCCTGGGATAAAATCCATTCGGGGGCCAATCCAGTTAAATGGTCTGACAATTGTAAACTCCAGATCATTTTCGGCACTTTCAGCTTAAAAAAAAAAACTAATAATTTAGCAAAAATAAGTCAAAACAGTAGAAGCCAGAGACAAATTCACACACAGTACCATATATTACACGTTCAATCAACTGTTTAGCACAGGCGTACGACCACCTCTGCTTTTCTACGGGTCCAAAGATGCAAGGAGATTGGTCTTCTTTTAAGAGGAAGTAAGCCGGATCCTACAAGCAGTTACAAATTTGTCAGTATGGGCAAACTACGACATTCACCACAAAAGCAAGGATAACATGAGATTTGGATGCTAGCCTGACAAAAGTACATTGAGATCAGGAGTACATGGTATTTCATGAACAATGTGATGCATTTACCTTGCGCAATGGACTGTCATTAGGAAGGAAGCAGCCAATGGTCTTCCCATACACCTCACAAGTAGAAAAGTGGATCAAACGCTTGTTATTGTCGGTGCAGTAGCGCACCTGAAAGGCATTGTTCCAGCTATCAAATCATTGAAAACCCAACAAGAAGGAATCTACTTCCAAGATCAACACCCACCACGGGCAAGGCATCGATAAAATTGCTGTAGATCGTGTCCAATGGACGTGTGTTGTAGTCTGCCGGCGTGCATATGGCGGCCAAATTAATAGTCTACAAAACAAGAATGTGACCTATTTAGCACCCAAATCAGCTGTTTTTCAATCAAAGAAAAACCATTCTACGAAATTCGACACCAAATAAACTAGATCTGCAAAATAGAAACAAAATACCAGGTCTGCGAGCTTAATGAGGCCTTCCAAACGCGAATCATGCTTGATATTGATTCTGTGGAACTCAATCCTGCCATTCCAGGGCTTACCAGGTTCTAAGAGATGCTGAATCTTGTCACTATAAACATCTATTGCAAGAACAGTATGCTCCGTTTCCCACATTAGCTTTTCGCATAAGTGAGAACCTATGAAGCCGCCAGCACCGATCATACATATCTTGAGAGGCTGGATTTCTTGCCCATCAAGATCAAATCTAGGCGCCATTGGATGTATTCCGGCGATTCAATGCCGCCGGATCTAGCCTTTATACAAGCAATGCAATGGTCCGCCGGAGCTGGGCAGCTTGGAGAGGGAGAAGAATAGACGATAGTTCTGATTCAAAGAACAGGGCTCTTAACAAGGAGCCTAACAGCGACGTTAACAAGACCACTGTTATGTTAGACAGGCCGACGATATCTGCGCTTTAACGACCCGCGCGATCAACGGCTCATATTGCGCCACGACGTACTCTGGTGATAAGACTCGCAGCATGCGCCGTTGAATGAGAAGCTTCGTATCTACGGTTCAGATGTAAGACAGCAGGCGAGATTTTAGTGTAAAACAATACTGACCTTAAACTCCTTTTATAATAAAAGGATGAAGAAATTATTAAAAATTGAAGTAGAAGAGATGGTTCACATGGGTTCCATTAGATTAGAAGCCTCTTTCTATTATTTTTATATATAACTCTAATAATAATTAGATATTGAGAAATTTATACTGCATCAAGTACTCCTAGGCGGAGGGTGTCTATTGGCTGCTCACTTAAGGGCATAAGGAGAAGGGCAGCCATGTATACATCTTAAATGCCATGCATGCTACATGGCAGCGTACCCACAGAGATAAGCTACATTCCAAGCCAAAGTCGGTGATGCCACCTCAAGTTATAAGGTGCCAAAGAGGTGGGGGTATTGGTACCACCTGGGCTCAGGTGGCAGTCCCTTAGGATACCAGGCAGCCCATTGAAGGCTACAATGACAAAATAGAAGAGAACCAGCTTTTCTTTAACAACAATCATGATCAATGTTTATATGCATGAGCCTAGGATGGATGAGCAAAAACTCTTCTATGGATTTCAATTCCTATACGTGTCTTAGAAGCTACATCACATTCTCAAATTGATGCTACAATCCCGAATCCTAGCCAATGACCTTCTAAACACTGAATTTTGGATCATATCCGGATCTGATTAAACCACCGAGAAATTATGGGACTCAATCCTTCATATTGTAAATTCCGTGTATTTGCTAGAATCAGCATTTTCAAAGTTCTTTATTTTTCTTCAGCCCATATATCACCATCACTTTTTAAAGTTTCAAACAGGAGATGTATTCCATTTTTTTCACTAAGCATTCTACCATGCACCATAGTAGTACCTAGAAGATATCATAATGCTACTCTATATTCCCTTGAGAATTTCAACAGCTTCAAAAACTTCAAGACGATAATCTATATGCATTTTTGAATTTGTGAACACCCGAATTTCTGAGTTTCAGAATTACCAAATTAATGTATCTAGCTATGTGCTTATGTGCAACTTGACACATGCATTGTTATTTTCATACATTAGTATAATCTTCTAGCATGCATCTTTTAGTTCCAGCAAAATACTATGTGCAGGCTACCAAACCATCAATTAAGAACCATGAATATGTCATTCTTTTCTTAGCCCATCCACGAACAAGTATTTGTTCCGATCAGGAATAATGTCAAAGTAAACTTACTGCAGGTATTCAGAAAATGTTGTTCATTGTGCTCAAGACAATTTATGAGCACCTCTAAACACTGCAAAAATAGATAAGGAAATGTGTACCTTGTTTTTGTAAGGGAGAATAAACTATATTATCCCAGTGTATCAGAATTATTTGATGAGCTTTCAGTAAGTTCAGCATGTCACAGTCCACATGTGAGAAATTCTTCAAGCATCCAAAGTATCCAAAGGAAATAGAAAGCTTGGAGTTGCAAGACCGGTTACCTGTAACCAAACAGACCCATATTAGCAATAATCTCGGTAATAGGGAGAGGGTTAACAGGTAAGCAGTAGTCCTAGGCCCTTCACCAAATACGAGTAGAAATAAAATAGTACATATTTAAGTCGCATTTGGTTAAAGTGGGACACATCCGAGTCCCACTTTTTTCGTGCACTCGTTTAAAATAACCGAAAAGTATAGGCGAACAATGTCTCGACTCCCGATTCCGAGTTTTTGTTCAAAAGTTGAGTACCATTAAATTTGGTGA
>JAANSK020288746.1:0-10594 GCA_011763485.2 Isoetes engelmannii | reverse complement strand
GCAACATCCCTCTTGGGACATATGACGGCCCTTCTCAAGGCACAACCCCTTACTAGAGGCAATGGTCTTCTAGAAATTCAATGTTCCTAGTGAGGCTCGAACTAGCCTCAGGTTCACGGGCTTATGGACTAACCACAAGGACCGACGAGACCGACGAGACCAATGAGAATGAGAATGAGAGAGAGAGAGAGAGAGAGAGAGAGAGAGAGAGAGAGAGAGAGAGAGAGAGAGAGAGAGATGAAATGAAATGCAATGTTATTACGTCTGCGGAGACCTCATAGGTCTATAAGACGATAAAAGTGCAATTACAAAAGTTCTTCTGTGAGAGAGAGAGAGAGAGAGAGAGAGAGAGAGAGAAGCATTTTGTCCAGGTAATGTTAATCTCTGTAGACTCCAAATCTTTTTTGTATCTTAGTTTTAGCTTCGAGCTTTTGTATTGAGAAACAAAGCTGCTGCCGTGTAGACATAATATAGGAAAAAGGCAAGGTAAACAATTAGAACTTCAAGTATCAATAGTCTAGATAACTTGTATCTAGATAGAAAACATAATACCATAGGATTTTAATTTGGCAACCAACTATAAGCACAATTGCATTTCACAAAATGATGAATACCAAAATAAATTCTATGACTATTGAATTTAGGGAAACTTACCAAAATATCCTTGACGTTTGCAAGAATTACCAAAATGCCCCTCGATCGAGGGGCGTTTTGGTAAAAGTGACAATAACTTTTTGATGAGCAGGAGGAGGAGCTCTAAACCTTGGAGGCACATCTGCCACAAGCAATGTAGCTGGAGGGAGATCCCTTTATGCCAAAGTCAAGGAAGCACAGGGCATTATCTGTTGTAAGGTAAGCCCTACTATCATATTGAAACTTAGGAATCTGAGTCCAAGGGAAATGTGGTTGTATTTGCTAAAACACTATGAGGAAAAGACCTCTTCTCAGATTGACCTGTTGGAGAATGAACTCAGGGGGCTCAAACTTAAAGAAGAAGGAGATGTCTCTGACTTCTTTAACCGCTTTGACAATATCATTGCTGACTTGTCTGGAGCAGGAGTGAATATTTCTGAGAGAAGCCAAGTCCTCTAAATTTCTAGAGCTGTAAGTGACAATGAAAATCTTGCTTTATTCATAAGGAACATGAGCAAAACAAGAGAGGAAGCTGAAAAATGGTGCCAAAAAGGATAAAGTAGTCTGCTATTATTGTCACGAGCCTGGACACATTAAGAGTGAATGTCCTAAACTTAAAAAAGAGTTCAATTGATTTACCTATGGAGGGAAAGGCCATGTTGCAGCCAAGTGTCCAACACCCAAAGATTGTGGTCGAGGAAAAGGGAAGTCAAACAATTTCAGAGGAGGCAGGCCGAGTTCAACAGGGGAAGAGGCAGGACCTCTGGAGCTTATGTTGCAAAGGAGCATAAAGAGGAAGAAAAAGCAGATGTAGAGGATGAAAAAGAGGTAAGCAAATCATTTGCTATAATAAATGAAAAGGAGAATGCTAACAAATGTGATCCTCTTGTAGTTGATAGTGGAGCTGAAAGATCAGTAGTTCAATCTACTGATTTGCTCAAAAACATGAATGCTTCTCAAACAAGGAGAATCCAAGTTGGAAATGGAGAGCTTCAAGAGATTGAAGGAAGGGATTTGCTGCAGTTAGTAGATCTTAAAGGCAATATTGTAGACATTGAGAATGTCCTTTGTGTTTCTAGCATAATTAAAAATCTGATTTCTGTCAGTCAGCTTGTAGATTTGGGATATAGAGTCAATTTCGACTCTAAGGCTTGTAATATTTTCATGGGAAATGAATTAAAGTTTCTTGCAAGGAGGAAACTTATTTCAAATGGATAACATGGTTTTGAATAATAATTCAGTTAATGTGATAAGCACCTCTGATTTTGAACTTTGGCATGGTCGACTTGCACACACTCACTGTAATAATTTGAAAATGCTGGTCAAGAAAGGTTTGATTGACTGCAAAGGGGTGGCAGCAGACCGATTTATTTGTGAAGGATGCTTGCTTGGCAAGCTTAACAGATTGCCTTTCAGGAAGTCCAACCAAGAATAGAGCTCAAAAGCCTTTAGAGCTTGTGCACACAGATTTATGTGGTTTATTGAACATTAAAGGGAGAACTAACAAGAAATATTTTATTATCTTCATTGATGATTATAGCAGGAAGTGCAAATGCTATTGTCTAGAACAAAAATCTCAAGCTTTAAATGCTTTCAAGCAATATGTAGCAGAAGTAGAAAGAGAAACTGGAAATAAGGTAAAGTGTGTAAGATCAGACAGAGGTGGAGAGTACTTGTCAACCAAATTCAAGCTCTTTTGCATTGCTAATGGAATTAGGGGACAACTAACATGCAGATACAGTCCTCGGCAAAATGGAGTTGCAGAGCGAAAAAATAGAACCATTATGGAGGCAGTGAGGAGCATGATCAGGGGAAGTGGTCTACCAAATTATTTATGGGAGGAGGCCTTAAAGGCAACCATCTACATTCAAAATTACTTGCCATCTTCAGGCTTAAAAGGTAATGTACCTGAAACATTATAGTCAAATGATAAAGCAAAGATCAACTATGATATGTTTAAAACATATGGCTGTCTAGTTTATGCTCGTGTACCATCAGAAATAAGACAAAAACTAGATGATACGGCTGACATTGGGTTCCTGGTCGGATATGATGAGGAGAGTAAAGGATATAGGATCTATGTACCAAGGAGCAGGAAAATAGTTGTCAACAAGGATGTGTTCTTCAATGAAGCAGTTCTATATAAAGACAGATATGCAAAAGGCAGTGCTAAAATTAAGCCAAAGGCTCAGGAAAAAAAAGCGCCACGTATGGACATAGAATCAGAAATAGAGGAGGATGCAAATATAGCCTAGGCTAATATAGAGAATACAGATCGAGAAGAGAATGGTCAGGATTCTGCTACAACTGTTACAGATACAGTACGAAGAAGAAAAACTCAAGCTATCAGGTTAATGGAAGAAGCACACATAGATAAACAAATGTATGGAAGGAATGAACAAGGGAGGAGTCGAAGGTTGCAGCAAAAAAATGAAGAGCAGGAGTATAATCAGATAATGGCTATTCTAGAAGACATAGAAATCCCAAAAATTTATGATGAAGCCATGAGAAGCAATGAAAAGGAAAAGTGGCAGCAAGCCATGCATGATGAAATGGAATCTTTCAGAGAGACTGATACATATGAGGTTGTAAATTCCCCAGAGGATCAAAATGTGGTGGGAAGTAAATGGTTGTTTAAAATCAAATCAAACTCAGATGGCTCAAAGAAATACAAGGCTAGACTTGTTGCACAGGGTTACACACAGGAAAATGGAAAGGACTATGATGAAACCTATTCCCCTATTGTCAAATTAACTAGCATCAGAGTACTTATGGCATTAGCAAATGCATTGAACTTAGAGCTGCATCACATGGATGTGAAAACAACCTTCTTGAATGCAACCTTGGATGAAAAAGTTTTCATGAAACAAGCACCAGGTTATGAACAAGGTAGAAATATGGTATGGAAGTTAAAGAAAGCCGTGTATGGACTGAAACAATCTCCCAGGGAATGATACATGTGCATGGATAAGTATCTGAGGGAACAGGATTCGAAAATTAAAAAATGATGGCAATTTATATAGATACAAAACTGGAAATGCCTATTGCATTATTGCTCTCTATGTAGATGACTGTATAATGGTGGCAAACAGTCTTGAAGTGCTAAATTTATGCAAAAGGATTCTCAATACTCGGTTCAAAATGACAGATTTGGGTGAACTGAAACACTTTTTGGGTATAGAAGTGGACAGAAATAGAGAACAAGGGATTCTAAGGTTGCATCAGACCAAACATGTTGATAATATGCTAAGGAGGTTTAATCTTACAGAGGCACATCCAACTAAAACACCAGTAGTGCCTGGACACATGTTAACTGCAAAAAAACAACTCAGTGAAGAAGATATAGCAAAAATGGAAAAGGTTCCATACAGAGCGCTAGTTGGATGCCTATTATATCTGGCTATTAATACCAGGCCAGAGATTTCTTATGTGGTTAATATCCTTAGTAGAAGATGTCATAACCCCACAAAAGAGCACTGGATAACAGGTAAACGTGTGCTAAAATACCTAAAAGGTACAAAATCTCATGGTGACATACACCACAAATGATTTGAATCTTCATGCATACAGTAATGCAGACTGGGGAGGTGATCTATCATGCAGAAAGTCTACCTCAGGTTTTGCTATATTTTTAGGAGGAGTAATTGCTTGGAAAAGCAAAAAGCAAAGCACTATTGCTATGAGCTCAACAGAGGCAGAATATATTGCTTCATCTTTAGTGGCTAAGGAATTGTTATGGCTGAGAAGGCTGCTTGAAGAGTTTAATTGCATACAAGTTGCGCCATCAAAAATATTGACAGATAGCCAAAGCTGCATAGCCATAGTAAAAAATCCAGTGCAACATGAGAGGACTAAGCATATTGAATTAAATATTCATTTCATAAGGGATTTAGCTGAGAAAGGGTACATTCAGATGGCATATGTAAATACTGCTAAGCAGGTTGCAGATATCTTTACAAAAGCTTTGCCTGAAAGCAAGTTCTCATTGTTTAAGAAGGAATTGAAGATCTGTGAATTATGTGCTGAAGGAGGAGTGTTGAATTTGCAGTAACATGTCATCACATAATTCACATGACATTATCACCAATGACCTTCAGGGAGCTGAGACCAATTCAAGGTATGCTACATGTTTGGCATTGTGTAATATAGGGAGATGTTTTCTTGTACATACTCCTAAAAAGTTGAAAGGATCAGTGTGATTATAAATAGGGCTAAGATGTTATAATTAGCCCTTACTATTCATATTAGGGACGAGGTGTCCCCATATACTTGGAGCCTTTTTTATTTCAAATTGGAAACACTGTATAGTCGGCCAACTCTGTCGTCTAGATGGTCGAGCTCGATCTATATGATCAGAGATTCATTGCTAAACTGCATTCAGAGCAGTTGGCTTGAAAAAATTAAGGAGGAGACGGTTGTTCGATCGGATTAGGGTATGGTTCAGTAGCGTTGACCGCTACAGTAAATCAGTCAATACCATTGCTACAATACTCTTCGAGTTTTTGAACTCAATGGTTTATCAATAATCCTTATTCATTATTGTTCAAGGGTATTAACAATGGTGTGTGAGATTGAAATGAATGTCTAGGAAATATTCTAGTTGATCACACTTAACTAGAACTATTTGTGAATGTATTGAATGGATTATGTCAGGATCTATGCTGTGAATGAATTAAGGTTATCAGAGTGCAACACTTGTACTTGATAAGTATTTGGGATATTTTTGGTGTATGAAAGTTAACATCTGCTAATAGTTTGCACTACATGATTATGGTTATCTCATGGTTTTCATAGTTATTTCATGGTTGCCTCATTATTATCTCTTGGGTCTCATGATCTGGTTATGACATGTAGAGGTATTATATTTGGATGCATTCGTAATGCTTTGGTATTATATTCTCATAATGCAAAATCTTTGTCTCTTTCTGCTGAGGATATTTTCGTGTGGAATACTAACAACATGTGGGTTTTGCACAGTGGGACTCTCTTGTGGTAAGTTGTTCTATATGAGGATGGTCCTCATAGTTGTATTGTTCGATGCATGACGCTTGTGTACAATGTCCTAGGCATATATTTACGCCCTTAAACGCCCCAACCCCACGTGTTCATGGTGTAAGTAGATAGACATGAGGCTTGAAGGAACATCGAGCAGTTCAGAGCCTCAATTGAGTGTCTGGGAGATCATTGTGAGCCTTTAGCAAGGCCATGTTATTGTCTTATAAAACTTAACATATAGATTCTTAGAGCATAAAGTATTGTCAACGTGTAAAGTATGATATTACATCTTTGAGAATTGAGCTCATGCGTGTTATTGGATATGGTTTGGATTAAAGGTTCAATTCTTTACCTTGAGTTTGCCTTAAAAATGCTTTTGCATTGCATTATTCAATCGTGCATATGAACTTGTTACTACTATTCATGCAGGCCTTGATAGGATCTCGAGTTACCTAGAGGGCTAACCCGACAGGCCCGTCACATCGAAGACCAATCGTCTGGTACAAACCTTTATTTGCATGCCCATTGACTTGGGCTTTCAAAGGTAGAGACAGAGGCATATAGTGCTTGGCACTTTTGAACTTAAAATGGACGACAAAAAGCAGATGCTTCTATCACAGCTACAACATAAAGTGAAAAAAAAAACACCCTTTTGTACTAGTGTGGTGGTGTTATCCAAAAACTAAAAGCAAATACTTGAAACAATCTGCCGGCAATCATAATCATGGCACTTGCATCCTTCCTAATACATGTCTGAGAAGGTCCAATGCATGCATCTGCAAACACGATAATCTAAGAATGTTGATGGTTAAGAATGATGGATGGAAAGATACACAAAATCAAAAGAAGGGTTTCTGGGAAAATGTATTCCATCTCTAAGACATGTAGAAATATTATGGAAATCCATGTTATAACTTGAGTAACAAAAGCTAGTCAAATTTTTTAACTCGAGATTATCATGTGGAGCGGGGGAAGGGGACGCGACAGTGGGCGGCTGATGGTGTGTGGATCTGGCAATTTGCTAGAAGACCTTGTCGGTTATCCTTTGTTCCTCTAAGCTTTTTTCCAAGATTTCTCTATGAGCCATGTTCTTTCAGCCCATTCTTCAAGATCTTTTCTAGATCTAACCAGGCTTATGTGTCAGTAGCTTTTGGGATTTCTTAGATATCTGCTACTAGTTTTGCTGCACATATGAAGTTTCCAGTCAAGGGAGTTATGTTTCAAGATCGATTCTTTATTTTCAAAGAACAATTTATCTCTGTAGTACTCCATGTTTTTGAAGATAAAAAGACTTCTTTCTAGTACAGTAGATCCATACCATAATATTCTTCGGAGACGAGCTTTAAGGCTTGGGGTGTAATGCTTGGAATGAGGAGGTTTTCCTTGTAGTACCAACTGGAGGAAGTGTTCTTGGAAGGTTCTTACTGAATCTCATCTTTCCTTTGAAATTTGATTCAAGATCTATCAATGAATGAGCTATAGGCATACTTTAGTACTTTAATGTACAAGAAGAGAAGGAGATCACCTCTAAGTACAACCTATCCTTATCAGTTCATCTATCGGTGATGATCCTTAAGGCTGACAAGTGATAATTGGATTATCATGATGATCCCTGCTAGAAAATATTTTGGGTTGGTTTGAGACGATTAGCAGGTCATTATTGGGAGGAAAAGACGGTGGCCCTTTATAGTATTGTACAGATGGAGAAACAAAAATGTCTTGATCTTGCTCTTTGATTTTCCTTGTTCCTTAATTCATTGGAACAGTGAAGTCAATGTATTCTACTAAGGAACCAGTTGCAAGCGGTTCTTTGTGCATTAGGATAGGGTCGTATTTCTGTAGAAGACCTGATGGCAGTTTGTAGTACTTTTAGCAGGGCCTGTGATCCCTTTTCCCAGCATGGGAAAGCTTATGATGTCATGGTTCAAAAACGTTAAAGAAGCTTAAGAGGTAAAGGACTCTAGTTGGCGGGAGACTCTAAAGTTCCTTGTTCTTGGCTTGCACAGGTGACAAGCCTTGTGATCAGTAGAAGCAGATGGACTAAGATGGAGTTGGGATTTGATATCTTTTGGGCCTTTTCTCTTTCTTCGTGACTTATCATCCCTCTTCTGCTGAATTTCGTGGATTGCTAAGGCTCTAAGTTGGTGACACTTCTTCCAATCTAAGGGCCGCTTTTTATTAAGGGAAAACAATTATTTCTATCTGGCTTAAAGGCCAAGATGCAGATGAAGTCAGATTCGACAAAAGCTCTGCTCCCATTCGACTGGAGGTTTCTTGTTTATTATATCTGTTAATCTGTATCTAGAGGATCAGGAAATTGCATCTCTTTCCCCGTAGTATCTTTATAGAGAAGACGACTGAAGGGATTCAAGATTACTAATCCATTTGCTGGTTGTATTCAATCCTTTTTAATATAATACAGTACGCCTTCAATTAAAAAAACAAAGACTATCACGTGGAGCATACTTCATCTCTAATATCTACAACGGAAGTATCAATTGGAATTGGGTGAAGAAGCCTTGTAATGTAATGTGGCAAAGTTCTAAAGGCAAGAAAGTCAGTTGATCTGTCAAGAAATAATGGCATGGAACACAAGTGCATTAAGGATGCCCTACTGCTTTTGGCAGGTAAAAGGGACATTTGAATGGTAAAAGTAGTTGTAAATACTTAAGGGAACATGAGCATGACCAAAATAAGTAAAGTATAGTGAATTTTCTCTACGTAAAGAGCATCTACATTAACATCATGCCAATGTGGCATGATGTTAAAAATACTATCTGTATCTGTATTTACGCAAGTTACATTCAAATGTAAGATGCATGTAACATGCTATTAACATTCAATATAAAGAAATTTTTTTATTTACAAGCTCATGATTGTGCTACACCAATTTGCAGATAATGGGTGCTAATGAAACAAATAGACCCATTTTTGCATCTCAAACAATAGGGATAGATCGGATTGCATGTAAGAGGCCGGATTTTGGTCAAGGAAGGCAGATTTTAAAGGTTAAAACACTCACTTCAATGTAACAGAAGATTAGATTCAGTAAAATTATTGCCACCTTCGTATAACTTTTGAGCTTTCTTATTGTAATCTTTAGCCTCTGGTGCCTTGTATGTTTTTGTCGGATGCTAAGTTACTCTTACCTAGATGATTGAACACAATCATTGAAATGCCTACTACCATCAAAACTTGAGCCTTCCCACCATTGCTGACAAATAGTATAATCATTGATGCTCAATCATTACGGCCCATATTACTGTGTAGTATATAAGAAACATATTAGAATCCTTACCTTCATCTTATTTCATCCATTGCACCTTATTTGGCCTATACATCTTTGATTATATCAGTAAGTTGCTTGGACTTCTGCTCACAAAATCTTTAAGTTGAAGGCTTTTGTGAGCAGAAATAAGGGAAGGACTGAATAAAGTTTGACGTCCTTCCAAAAAAAAAAAAAAAAATAAGGGAAGGAGAAATTTGAATTTGCTGGTTAGATTAAGTCAGCCAAGTTCTCCGACAAGCTGGTTCAATGTTTTGGCCTACCAAGAGGTGTCTGAATTATTGATTTCCATATTGGAGCCAATCATGAGAATGTCTATTTACGGCTAGTAGTTCTGCTCCTTTTAACCCAAGTCTAGTTAGCATATTGTATAAGATGCCATTCAAATAGTAGTTGGTTAATGCCAATACTTTGCAAGAATATGTAATATTCATTCCCCACATAATTTCATTAATTGAACGTATAGATATCTCGTCCTTCAATTTAAGAAATAACACAAGGATATACAGAAAGAAATTACCTGGATAAGGGTTGTCAAACATGCATAATTATGTTAAATGGAGGAGAGATTAGGTTCCACTACCCTAGTGAAGCATTTACCATTTAATCATGTGGACCATAAGAAGAGTATAAAAATGGTCATATGTCACTTTCATTAGGTTTTTATATCTGTCATCTACATGGTATTGCAAAGACTGGTTCTAGTTCTGGTAAGGCTCATAATTATAGCCACCATAAGTCATGGTTGTAAGTTATAGAATGAAAAAAAAAAGGGTTTTAGAGCTTTATAACATATGCCATCAATTGCAGGAGACATACTAGCCACCACTGCAAGCTTCTCAAGGTTGTGATACATCATAATATCTAGCATCCTACACTCTTAACTGGTCGTCGGCAAATCCTTAAACCAATCCTAATACAAGTTCATGCAATGGTTCATAATACGATAAACTCATATAGGGTGGTGCATTGCTAACCGTCTACTGACCAACCCTTGATTATCAAGCTATTCAAAAAGGACGATGGTGACAAATCTTGATAAAAAAGGAACTATTTATGGAGTTCCTTGCTGCGAAAGTCCATCTCAATACACAATGATCAAGATAATTGATGGTGCTTTTCTGCCAAAATACTATGCATTACGAGCGATAAAAATTCACTTAATAACCTTGTGAAAGAAATTTTTACACTTGCACATATACTGTTATCGTAACTGGATGAAAGCATGTTGTAGTGGATAAAAAGCATGCATTTTAGCACCACAATTTTTGATGTTGTGTGGTGGGAAAAACTGAATTTGCAGTTGGAGGGGCAGTTATTTTTTCAAATATTGTCATGATTAACTATTCAAAACTTTTGTCCTTTTGTCCTTTCCTAGTGAAGCGAGCCTCCGCGTTTATTTTCCCAAAAAAAAAAAAAACATTTTGCGCGCTCAAAACCTCAAGGTTTTCTTGAGGTCAGGTGTAGATATTTTGCATTCCGGTGAGCATCTTATCTAGAGGAGCTCAGGTTCAGAACTGAAAATGAAGGATCGTAACTTCGTTTCTGGACGGTGAGGTAAAGACTTAGATTTGTCCTCTTGTGGATTTCTACGGCAGAAACCTTTAAGTCGCATTTGTAAAAAATGGGACATATTCATTCCCAACTTTTTTTCCGAGGGGCATTTTTAGACCCCCAGGG
>JAANSK020288735.1:0-10594 GCA_011763485.2 Isoetes engelmannii | reverse complement strand
CCACATTTTGGGGAAGGAATCTTTTTTGGACGCAATCGCACTACAGGTCATTAGTGCGATTGATCCGTCACCTTGTTAGGTTGATTTGGCTTCAGCAGGAAGGTATATATATATACTGTACACGGGAAGCCAAACTGTGTATTTATTTGTATTCATAAGGTTGCATTGATCCTAAGAAATAGGGCATTAAACGTTTGACCCGGTTAGCCAGTTCCCTCTGCGGCCAGGATCAACTGGGCTCTTGATCCAATGATCTAATTATTAATCTGATCGTCTAGAATCAAGAAACGGGCTGCAGCCATAATACAAACCATAATTATACGGTTAATTATGTAGCTAATTACTGGACTAATCATTTGACTATTTATCTGACGTTCATTGATATGGTCTATGGGGTATGGGATAAAGCCTGGAAAGGTTGGGGCCCACTGGATAACAATTTTCAAGAAGGATCCGCCCTTTTGAGGTGTTGGTTAAGGCTACTGGGATAGTCCCTATCAATTTGGTATCAGAGCCAAGGTTCAATTCCTCGTGGCAACATTGGTGTGTTTCACATGCTTGAGGGCAAACATCTCGAGGAAGGGGAGGAATTGATATGGTCTATGGAATATGGGATAAAGCCTGGAAAGGTGCCCATTGGATAACGATTTCCAATAAGGATCCGCCCTTTTGAGGTGTTGGTTAAGGCTACTGGGGTAGTCCTTATCATTCATGCTGACTAATTATTTAACTATTCTTATGACATTATGCTGACTATGGCATGCCTATCATCTAGAAGAATCGTCATGCATGATATCTATGTAGTTGCTATAGCATAGTTCCTTCAAGAGTCTAATTCTTTTGTAAATGATATATTAAGCATCTACGAATTCTCGCTTAATTATCTCTATAACTTGATCTCGAATGTTTTGTAACTTGGGGAGACCTTGTTTGACCAACAAATTGTAGATCCTCCATCAAAGGAGAAAATAGGGGGTTGGTAGTAAATTTTGAGTTTGTCTAGGTGTTTTTTACTACTATTTGTTTCTCCTATCTATCACAAGAATTCAAGAGACAAGGAAATACATACTTCAAACAAGATGTGTATTGCTATGAGTCCTGAGCGAGATTATCCATGGTTCTACCGTGTTGTTATCCATCTCATTTGGATTCTAGAGAGTGGCATTTATTAATTAATAGGGTCACTGGTCCACCTACTCATGATGAGCCTGGATGGTGAATGAATGGAGGACTACTACGATTGATATATGTTATATCTCTTATATGAAATATACATTATATTACTGGTATAAATTTGACATCCACTTATTATGAAGATGTATATTACAAGTAATATAGATATAGTAATGTACAAGATGTCATGTATTAACTTCAAAATTATCCAGATTAATCACTAGAAGGTGCTATGTCCTTCAACATATCTACAATATATTTGGAATTTGCACAGTTTTTTTGTTTTTTGTCATTGGCATCCCAAGCATAATGAATAGCATCTAATTTTGCATACCTTGGAGGATCGGCAGATTTGGCTGCCAACGCTTAGTTAGCAGTTTGTGTAGTCCCCTCTACTAGGCATCCACCACGATACGCCATTCTCCTCTGCATACTCTAGTCAAGTTGCAGTTTTATTATCTCGAGGTCTGATTAAAACAAACACGCGCTTTAAACCATGTACATGAGGATCAAACTCTTCAAAAGGCATCACTGGAAGCCCATCTGATGGCCCACAATAAGAAGGTAAAGGTTGCATCATTAAGGCGGTCCATCGATCTCTGGAATGAATGCAACTTGTGAGGACCTTGCCTTGTTTGTGGTCAAAATGCCTGACGCCGAGGACGTCCTGAAATTAATCCTTCCAAAGAGACAAGAAGCTGACTCTAATATTCAACACTTGTGGTGTACTACCTTGCAGAAAGGTCTTCTTGATTTTTACAGATGTCCTTCCATAAGGAGATGTATTTCTTGATGCTATCCTTCAAGCTAGGGAGACATTTTAGTGATGTTCTTGGAGGAGTGTTTTGTGGCACACGAACTGATAATATTGGCTCCCTATTTTCATCCTCTTTCCACATTTTAACTCCTGCAGAATCTAGTGGAAGCCACTCTTCATGTGTGGAACACATTTTGTTGCATAACATGCCAATATCTGAAGAGGATGCTTCATTATGATCAACCAGGCGTCCCTTATCTAGAATGAATCCAGAACAGGATGCTTGGCACTACTAGAGCTACTTTACTGATGAAACCAAGAAGGTTGAAGACTTTCTAAATAACGCCTCAATAACATCATGTGCATGGCCAAGCATCATGAAGCCCAATTGGATTTCATCAAAGTGCTTTGCTTTAGACTCTGCTTGTTCATGTGCAAGTACCTTCATCTCAAGTCACACTGCATTATTGCATTATCACAATCGCAGTGCTATAGAGTTGACATCTCCTACTATAGAGTTGACATCTCCTAACCAAAAATTACAGATACCATTCTAAGATAAAACACTCCAATGTTCTTTTGTGTTTTGTTCAAGAACAGGTCCAACTCAATACATGTTCATTAACACATTGCTAGCACATGTTCATTAACTCATTGCTAGTACATGTATATTAACTCATTGTTCATTAACTCATTGCTCTTCAAGTTGCGTACTACACTTGTGTGACAACCAAGTTGCAATCTTCGCCTTGGTTCGGGAAGTTCCCTGAAACCCTTGTCACCTGCTGGACAAAATCCAGATTTTGCTGGACAGCATTGAAACAGTAGGAAAACTTCCTGCTGAAAATAGCAGATTTTCTTGGTATTTCGAAGAAAGATTCCCTACATTGGAGCTTGCCACGATAGCTTCAGAAGAGTCGAAAAGGTGCTTGTTGAGGCTGGAAATTTTCCCGAACCAGGATCTATCTCTACTTCTGCCTCAAAAATTCATAACGTAAAGGCTTTGGGAATTTTCATGTTCTTGCTTTTTACACGCTATATGTGTCATATGTCACGTCATATGTTTCAAAGGGGAGTGCTGGTCTAGCTAGAGTTACACGTGTCAACCTAGAATTGACAAGTTGTGTGCATGTCTGCACAATAAAATTAGTCTAGTACTGTCGTAAGTTTCTTCAACAGAGAGGCTTCCTCTATGTCACATCTCTTTTTGTGTCCAGATCAATCACTTCTGACTACTTGCCACACATAAAACTGCCTCAATATTAATCTCCCGTCAAAGGATGCCCCAGTGTTTCAAATGGACTCTAGTCTCAAATATACTTATTAATGTCTTGCTAGACTGATACAAGGCAAATTGACAGAGACATATTTCCAGGTCGAGCATAGAATATACCACCTCCTAAAAAGCATGAAGCATAATAATGTACCCTGCCAGCAAAGAATAGCACATGTGCTATTTAAGTCAGAATATGACACGTGACACATTCACATTTGTCCTCACCATGTGCCACCATGAATTTCCATGACTCAAGAAGGATATATGTAATATGCTCCAAGTGATCCTGCAATAATGAATCCTATGATTCACTTAACCTGATGCTCAGTAACTGTTTCCATGAAAACAAAAAACTGGCAATGATCATCAATCCAAGCCTACTCTGGAAACGAATTGAAAACTTCAAAGTTCCGCACTTACTATAACAAATAAAGCATTCCGTATAACACAGAATAAGAAATGTATTGATCTTGCTGCTTGCATTTCCTAAAAGGATGTATTGATTATAATGACAAAGACGCATGTTTGATAGATGCAGCAAAGATGTTTCTGTTCACTCCACTGCTGCCTATATGGCTGCATGCAGGAACCAATCTACCCCGTGATGTCATGCCATGTTTGTTCCATTATTTAGATTCCAGCTTTCAAAATAATGCCAATCTCCAAGCTGTCATGCCGGTCATACATCCATATAAATGAGGGCATTCTCTGCAGAGAAATATATACAATCTCATTCACTCTCACTAAGCCAACATGTTCCATCAACTTGTTCCTCTAGATTGAAGCAGGCCGCAAGCAAAAATAATACTGGTAACTTGATTTAGCTTAGCCATCTACATCCCATAGAAGAACTGCATAGCCTCCTTGCAATGCCCATATTGTTGTGTAAATTCTGTGATATCCCATGAAAGACTTTGCATCTATGCTCCATATTTCTATATAACCATAATCTTCCAAGTGACCATGCCTGCATGGCAACAAACATGACCACTGCTTTTTGCATGCTCTCAAACTTGCTACTGTAAGTAAGGGAGTCCCCCAATACACAACTAATGGTTGCATCCAGTAACTCACCTAAACAAGGCGGAAGAGAGGTCCCACCTAATGGAAGGCTTCACACACGCATTGCTCACGGTCAGCAGGAATGTAATTCCAATAAAAGTATTGCTTTCTGATGTTGTTAATGTTGCCTCATCACAGAACTGACATATGCCAATTCTGTGGCTGTAAACAAGAATCAATCAAATAAATTGACAAGTAATCCACTAAATTAACTTTCCCTCCAATTAAATTTCAGAGTATGTTTTAAAAATCAGACCTTCCCGATAAATCTGCATAACTTAACTTTCAATAGTGCCAATATTTGAAATTCTCCAAACCATAGAAAACACAGGCACCATTCCCTTTGATGAACTGAACTGGAATCACAAACAGAAGCCCGAACTGAAATAAGCAATTTGTGAAGCTGCAAACCCCCTGGGTGCAGGTACATGTAATGTAGTTATGGACATTGATTTTCTGATCCATGGGCATAAATAGTTATACTAACATTTTGACAACCAGAAGAGTTTCCCAGCCAGATGCCAATCTCCATTGCTCTGCCAATTTGAAGGTAAATAAATATATGCAACCATGCCATCAAGCTGCGCCAGGAGACTTAATTCCAGCAAGGTGATCAATTACATTTGACAGGAGCCAAGAACCTCATGTAAACAATTATACCTTACAAAACATATTCCCTTGTTAAAAGTAATCATCACAATAGCAGTATCCATCCTTGAAATGATGTGTTCGACAGGAATCTCTTATAATTATTTCTCTTCGTTCAATTTTTGAAATTATCTTTGTTACATTATGGCAATCCACACATACTCGGAGATTCTTAGTCATATGAATCGTTGCACCTGGCGGTGTGCTGATAAGACCAAAAGCCACAGCAAGCCTTTCGCAGTGTCCATACAAGGCATCTTCCTTATCCTCGTCGGACATTTGCTGCAAGGTGAAGGGAAACTTTGGGTTGTACCCATCCTTCTTCATTTGGTTATTCAACCTTTTTAACATGGAATAGATCTCTTCACTTTGAGGGTGGCTCTTATCTCCAACAATAAACTCGTGAATTCTGTTGTTAACCTCAATCCATGCCTTTGCAGGCTTTTTCCATGCACCTGCTACTTGTCTAAGCTCCTCTATCTTTGTGGCATCCTCCCACATACCAGCATCTGAGTAGATGCCTGACATAAGCACATAAGCAGCAGAATGATGAGGATCCAAGTGAACAATTTGTTCAAAACATTTTCTTCCTAGCTCCAAATTGCAGTATGTTCTGCATGAAGAGAGCAATGACCTCCATCCAATTGTGTTTGATTCCATAGTTTGAAGCAGATTTTTTGCCCCATTCAAGTGACCAGCACGAGCAAGGAGATCAATCATGCAGAGATAGTGGCGTGTATCTGGAACGATGCCATAGTCTTCTTTCATAGACCAAAAATATTCGCGACCCTCAGTCACTAAGCCTGCATGGTTGCATGCAGTAAGTACACCAGTGAATATCACATCATTTGGCTTTATATCTTCTTGTTGCATATCTTTGAAGCACTCCAAAGCAAGCTTAAAATGCCCACTCTGCGCACAGCCTCCAATTAATGCACTCCAGGATACTACATCTCTACTTGGCAAGCTACCAAGAACTTCACGAGAGTCCTTCAACATACCACATCTAGCATACATATCAACAAGAGAATTTCCAACAGCAATGTCGTCATGAAGCCCCGCCACAACAATTTGATCATGAATCAACTTCCCCTGTGCAATAGCTCCTATACTCCCACATGCCTTTAATAAGCCTAGAAATATGGCTCTATCAGGAATTAATTCCTCCGTTTTCAGCTTCTCAAAACATGCCAAGGCAAGAAGACCTTCACCATGCTGGGCATATCCTTCGATCATTGCTCCCCATGATACTATATTTCGACTAGACAGTTCATTGAAGACTTCCCGTGCTTCTTCAAGGCTGTTACATTTGGCATACATATCAACTAAGGTACTTCCAATGGCTACATCTGTGTAGAGACCACGTTTCACAATTTCTAGATGAATCTGTCTTCCTTCTTTGAGTGCTGACAATGTAGTGCATGCTCTCAAGGCAGCAAGATAGACATATTTATCAACTTCAATACCTAACTGTAGCATTCTCTCGTATAAATTAAGGGCCATTACACCATGCCCAAGCTTGGCATGGGCTTCAATAATTGCACTCCATGTATACCTACTTGGTTTCGCCACTTTATCAAATGCTTCATTTGCTTCAACCAAATTCTCAGAACCTGTAAATAAACGTATAAGATGATCTGCCAGTGCAGCAATGACATCAAGATGGCTGTGCACCATTAAAAACTGAACTCGTTTGATAAGTTGGAGGTCTTGCCTTTTTGTACATTCTTGCAGCATGCAGTAAGCATGATCTCTGCATACAGGAGTTCCCTGTTGTAGCATATTCTCTAAAACATTCAATGCTTCATTCAGCAATCCTCGTTGGATGAGAACTTCAAATGGTCTACTGACGATCAGATTTAGCTCCAACAAGCAGCTCTGCAACACATTTTTCTTCATGTGCTGACCGATCCTCGTACTCAAATTAGAGGCTTGAACAGCCTGCGAACAATAACCACCATATCTGGAGGAACAACAATAAACTTTACAGAAACAAAATATACTTGAATGAACAAGAAGGCACCGTTCCGTTCCTACCTTATTGCTGGAGCACCCATAAGTAGAAGTCTTTTCCTGGTTGTATAGTTTCTTTTAGAATGCCAAAACCTGCAACCTGTGTATGTCATACTTCAAAAGATTTCTAAAGTCTACTGCCAATCGTTGGTCTTCGGACCCAAGAGGTTAGGAAGACATCAATAGGTTTCTGGCAATCGCTTCAGTATGTATGGAGTTCGAGTACTTCAGAACGACAACGACAACAAATAGAACAATAAAAGCTTAGTAATTGTATGGTTAGAACATATGGTTTTCGCTTAATCTGGCCTGGCCAGAACTCAAATCTCTTCCTGTCTTCACCCATTGGGGTTCACGCACGGAGCTGGAAGCATGACCGGTTAGAAGTTTAGGATCTCATAGCTCAATGGCAAGCCCCGTTAAAACAATAACTTTGATAAAGGTGCAAGGTAACCCTATTTTTTGTCCAAGTTAGTATGTGCCCTTATTGAGTTCCGTATTGGGGAAGGTGTTTCTCGCATAGGTTGGGGCTATGGTTTCTGGGGTATATGTATGAGACACCATATGTTTGAGGCAAGTTGAGCTGCTTGAATTCATTTAGATGTTCTAAAATTCTATTCCAATGCAAATTTGGATGGATGTGGACTGAGATAGAACTGGTCCCAAAATAGAAGTTGGTTGAAGAGGAGCACATGGCGCCTGCGTGCGTCCTTATCTGCGCGGGATGGCTGTGTTCATAGCTATGGCTGAGGAGGGATGTGAGACGAAAGCATGTGCCAGAAGGTGGACTACAGAGAGGTGTTAAAACGATGCTGGCTCTATCGGGAGAGGCTGGAGCAGAGGAGCGCCTGGGTTTGGGATTTGTATTTTGTGTCTGGAATCCGTTCATGGGCTCTGGTGAGGCCGGTTCCGGCCTGGAGGTTCGATTCCTCTAGCTATGGTCGTTGCTTGGTTGCAGGGAATCGGCATGTTGCAAGAGCGTTGAAACGGCGTGTGAATCGGCCTTTGAATCCGGCCTGTTGCAAGGATGGTGAATCGGCCTGTTGCAAGGGTTTCTTCCTCAGCCACTTAATTAACTTAGTTACATGCCGATTCCTCTTCACCACACGAGTTTTCCGCCAGCCAGGGTGATCAGGATTTGAAGGCAGGGCGGAGCTCCAAGGCTTCAGTCAGGATCTGGAGATTCTTCATCATCTGCAGGGGTTGATGCCCTGCCGGAATGCAGAGGGATGGAGAATTTTTTTCATTTTCTTCCTAGATTTTGATGCATGTTTTGTGCATCCGGTGTCTGGATGTGGACGACCAGCTCAGGGCTGAGAGATTTCGAACAGTAGTTTCTGTAGAAAAATTGTATGGTTTGTGGTTTGTGTGTCGATGCTTCTTTTGTAGCATAGGTTTTGGCATGAGTTTTTTTAGTAACAAAAAACATGGGCCTTTGATGTGGAAGATTCTATAGAATCTTCCATGATCCGAGGGCCAGTAATCAATGTTGAGAACAATAGCTATATATAGTAGAAAAAGACGATATATATGTGCATATCCAAGTTAACTTCAACATATGTAAGAATGTGTAAAAGCTTCTTGATCAGCCTTCAATGTGGACTCTCGTATTAAGAGTTAAATTGGAAAGTTAGATCAAAGTCGTAATGGGATATAAAAAAAAAAAAGGTGGGCTTGAAGTAGGGCGGCCATGAAGTTATGCAGTTCAATGGAAGAGCAATGTTGTGGTGAAGCTAACTTCCATTGGATAGCAACGTTGTGATGCAGCTAACTTTGGGTCAGATAGATGTTGAGCATATTCATAGAGAAGTGGTTGGGCCAAGATGTCTAGTCTGCTAATCTTTTGTGGAAAATCTTGGATTTGGAGGCGTTATTTATTTCTCTGTGGTGATTGAGAAAAAGCTTGCAGTGTTTCAAGGCAAGCTAGGCAAAAAAAATCAACGCCTTTTCCTTTCCCATTTTTTTCACCAACAACAAAACAATAAATTTAATTGATTGGTCATGCTATCGGATGTATAGGAGCAGTTGGAGCTGCAATGATTTGTCTAGAGTCATTCCTATAGTAATTCTGCAACGTGTTGGAAGTTTGAAGCCATGTTTCTCTGCTTCGTAAAAAAAAAAAAAAGAAAAAAAAGGTCATGTTTGAAGTTGCTTTATAATACGCTTTTTTTTTTTTTTTTTTGAAGAACTTTTCCTCATTAAATTAAAAGAATAGCCATGGTACAAAGTGAGTGAAGAGGAAGAGAAACTACCCCGAAGAGGCAGCGATACCCCACCACTCCGTCATCCCCTCAACAACTACTGAACAAAATGCCCGTCAGCATCTACAATCCCTATGAAGTCTCGCCAAATGGAGAACTTCCGCTCTGCCAGCCCCGGAAACACCAGAAAGCTCTGAAACAATCGATACCTCAGGGGGGGAATCAAGGAGGCCGAAGGCTGCTGGACCCCCTGGAAAACCCACAACTGCCGCCGTCTCCAGATCAGCCATACATGCCAGGCCACACATAAGTGCAAGGCTTGCTTCCGCAGCAGAGGCCAAGCACCTGGATACAAATGCAGCAGCAACTGCTGGCTGGTCAATCGAACCCGGAACCGGGCTCGGACCTAGTCCTAGGCTGCCTGCAAGTGAGGGCAAAGGACCAGACAATGCCCCACCGTCTCACGATGAAGACCACAACAAGGGC
This sequence comes from Isoetes engelmannii, assembly GCA_011763485.2. Taxonomy (NCBI): domain Eukaryota; kingdom Viridiplantae; phylum Streptophyta; class Lycopodiopsida; order Isoetales; family Isoetaceae; genus Isoetes; species Isoetes engelmannii. Next base: position 978 of record JAANSK020288735.1, on the reverse strand, counting down.
ACAGAGGACTCACCCCCGGCCGAAACTTGCTCACCAGTGCATTCAGCCTGATACAATGGTGCACCACCTGCCACAGGAGCACTCTAACCTTCGGCGGGGGATGGGTACTCCACGTTCAAACCCAGACGGAGCGCCAGCGGGAGCCCGGAAGCTACAAAGACCACTTGCCAGAAGGTGGCAAAGTGTCATGAATGACCAACGTACGGTAGGCAGACCGCACAAAGCATGAAGCATCCACATCAGGATGAACCTTCCAAACCTGCACTAGCACGTCGTCCTGAACCAATACCGGTATGTGCAGCAGAATGCAACGGGCCACCTGCTCCCAAATAGTCCGGTCACTGGCCCTCAAGCAAAACCGGGAGCGGAAGAACTCCCATGATGCGACCTGGCCACCCCAATACCAATCCTCCAAAGTAAGCACCTCAGCCCGCCTCCAACGGGCCTGCGTCCGAGCATGCACAGTGACGGCCAGGGGCAAGTGTGCTGGAGGCAGAGGAACCCACAAGAAGGGCGAGGAGTGATGATATACTGAGGCGTGATCCAACTGGAACAGCACCCGCACATGGTCCCAGGCCCGCAACACCCCAGTGAGAAAGGGGGATGCGTGCGGGAAAGGCTTAGGCCCATACAACAAAGCCCATGGCAACTTCACATGCAAAGAGGGCTTCCCGAACACCACACAGTGGCGAAGGGACTGCAATAACAGCGCCGCACCAGGTGAGGATGCTCCACCCTGCAGTATACTCCACACAAACTTGGAGACCAACACCTTGTTGTGTAATGCCAAGTCCAAGATGGCCAAACCGCCGTCCTCCCGAGGGCGAAGACACTTCCACCATGCCACCTTAACCACCGCCCCCTCATCATCCCCGCCCCACACAAAATTTTGGACCATCCGATCCAACGCCTGCATCTTCCCCTCAGGAGCTAACATGACGGAAGCCGTGTACACATGTGTGCTACAAAGCACCGACT
>JAANSK020288724.1:0-10595 GCA_011763485.2 Isoetes engelmannii | reverse complement strand
AAAAACAAAAAAAAAAAACCCAAAAGAAAAAAAGAATAGAATAGAGTCGAAATTGATTTTTTCCATCCATGTAAATCAAATAGGCCTATGAGACCTAAATAAAGAACACATCAAACCTAATACTGCCCAGGATTAGCAAATCTATTACAGTCCAGGATTAAAAACCCCCACCTCCGACGTGTAATTGTGTGTATACCACAAGGTGTTTTGTGAATGTCCATTATACAACGGATTCATCAAATTGAGGGGCAAATTATATGTAGTAATGTACAATTGTGTATCATGCATACGCACCCCACTTATTTGATTGATCTGAATGATAGAAAATAAGTGATATAGTTTGTCTACCATGAGATGGGTCTCCATTTGAGCAATAAGTGATGGGTTTCAATTTGGGCAATAAGTGGAAGTTGGATTCATTATGGCGGTGGCCACCCACAATATTTAGTGGTTGTGGTGGAAAGAGACTATCTAAGTAGTGGGGCCAAAGAAATCTGGATACATAAGTGAAAGAGTGCAACAATCTTTTGGGCTATCTTTTGAGTGAAAGACTATCTTTTGGGCTTGGATTTTGCCAAACCACTACATAAGCAAACAATTGCCAATCCTACTTTGAGTAGGTAGATAGCCTTTTTCAAGTGGAATCCTAACATTAATAATCTAGATGTTAAGTATCGATCTCCAATGCCAATAACTTCACATCCTGCTTAAAGAGTTCATACATCAACATAAAATTGAGGAATTGAACTGCAATGCTTAGATCATATTTGAGCATCCATTATCATTAAATTGGAATATTGACATATATACGCTTTATCATTGCTAGAAGAAGAGGAAAATGAAAAAAAAAAAAAAAAAAAAAGGACCACTTTTAACACCACATGGTCTATGAGATGCACACACTATACCAAAAGCTATGCGGATCTTGCTCCCATTCACTTTATATATCATGTTCTCATGAGCAATTAAATAAAAATATAAATTAAGTTGCACTTTAATATGTTCAATTGTAGGAGAGTTTGATATATGCACAATGCACAAATGAAAGAGGGTCTCTAGCTAATCCAGATGAAAAGGAGTATGGTCCATGAACTGCAGCATGAGTTGGGAAGTAACATCAAAGTGTTCTTCCCATAAGGCAGCAAACACATGTTTCAAAGTTAAGCTGTTCCACCACCAAATGTCTTCATTATCCAACACAATGCCAATTGCAGTTTGGGCCAGCATCTTTTGCTTCCAAGTCCTCATCTTTTCTTCAATATGCTTTCCGGGTCTATTTGGCTAGAACAAGTTTCGGCTCGTACATCCCGAGTCCAGATGAGATGACTAACTCATGATGATGGTACACAAATTCTGTCATCAGAAACATTTGCATCAGTTAAAGAAAGGAGAGAGCTTCTTATTCTCCATTCCAACTCCAGGACTCTCTTTGCACTTGTGTTTTCCAAGCATGTTCCAATTCATATGTGATTTAGCCACCCATTACTTTTGCAAGTTATAAGCAGGATTGATGAAGCAAGGTATCAATCGAATTTGTTGACCATTTCTTCTAAGTCGAGAGAAATCCCGCACGTGAAATCTTAGTTTAATCTCCTCATGAAACATATTAGAATGGGATGTTTGTCCATTTTGGCCCAAGAGTATTTTCCAATGGAGGATTGATCTAGAACATTTATCCTTCTTATAAAGCCCTCTTTTGCACTATAGGAAACAATTTCATTAAGAAGAAGTGAAGAGCAAAGTCTTCATTACGCGTGTGCTCTTTATATAATAAATGTTGCCCTGTTGGTACATTATAGAATTGAACTGAATTGTTTTTTATCTTCAACTGAGACCACCAAAGGTCCCTATAAAGCATCATATTATGTCGAACTTGTAACATAGGTGAAAAGGAAGATAACTATCATAATACAAAGTCTTACGAGTGAGATACCTTTAAGAAAACACATATGACAATTTGAATTGAATTGATAGAGGGGTAACTCTACATGACTTATCTAATTTATTGACTAGATGAATAAATCAAACTTGTTCTATCTATTTTGGATTTTTCCTGATAGAAAATTTTAAATGTCATGATTAACTTTTGTACACAGGCTTTTTTAGATGCATGGGCGTCAGCTTGTCAAGCAAATCACTCACGGTTGATTGTACCTAGTGGGCAAACTTACCTTTTGACACCTACAACTTTCTCTGGTCCTTGCAATAAAATGACTCTAGAGGTATTCACTATAATGCCCTTGAAGATAGTTTTCGGTTCACATTGCCTCACATGAATATTCTATCTTTATTTAGATTGATGGTACAATACTTGCCCCACAAGATCCATCAAATTGGACAAATGATACTAAGTTTTGGCTAGTATTTCAACATTTGGATGGATTCACAATTGAAGGGAATGGAACAATTGATGGTCAGGGACAACAATGGTGGGCTCAGTCTTGTAAAGTAAATTCTAGTTTCGTAAGTATTGCATTGAATCTTCCACAAAAAATGTGTTGATTGATGACACTAATACTCTGATTTTTCCTTCAGCATTGCCATGGCGCTCCCACTGTAAGTCTCTTCATTTCCTAGTTGATAGATTAATCTTTATAGTGTGTTTGTATGGTAGGATATTAAAATCCACTTAAATTTACTTTAATTCTCTTACAGTCTTGTATATGATGACATAGAAACTAATGTAAGCAATGCTAGTGTTGTGTACAATCTCATAGAGGAACTAGAGTGTTGTGTACAATCTCATAGAAGAACTGGTCTCTAGCATACGTTAAGAACATCTCAAAGTTTAGATTGCGGTTTAAATTCTATAGAAGAGCACTTGGAAGTCCCTCCATGATGTATGTATGCATCATGACATGCGGCAACCCAGCATGAAGAACATTTCCAGTATTCATTATACATGAATTGTGTGAAATAAGACAATGGTTGTGAAGAAACTTGTAAACATCAATTGTTGAAAGTACTTGTGTGATTTGTTATTCTATATCATTCTTTCTTTTTTCCTTATCTATTTTTTTGTCCTTGAGCATGATTGGGGCTTCATGCCCGTGTTCATTGTGTAGTCCCACGACCCTTGGTGGTCTTATTGGACGGCCCTTGGTGGTCTTAGTGAACGTTAAATCTGTCTATCTGTCTCTGCTTTATTAAGCAAACCTTCCCTTTTGTTTTATGGGAATCTATTTATGTTCTATCTTAAAAAAATCATTATCTATAGAATAAATGATTCACCCAAATATTTGAGAGAATTATAGAAAATAGAGATACATACCGTTCGAGTACATTTAATAAACTGGTTAACCTTACGATATAGTCTCAAGTGGGTAAAGCTATTGTTAGACGAAAAAGTTCCAAGACTTCACGCTTGTTTGGTGCTATGCAGGCTATTACAATCTCAAAATGCAGTAATACGACAGTTAGAAATTTGAAAATACAAAATAGTCAACAAATGCATATCCAATTTGATAAATGCACCGGAGTACGAGTTATAGGGTTGAACATTGAAGCTCCATATAATAGCCCCAACACAGACGGCATACATCTTCGGGAATGTGTTAGAGTTCTCATTCAAAATTGTTCCATCGCCACAGGTACAAAGTATAGTACTATAATAAATAAGTTTATTTAGTAATCTTGTTAATCATACGTCATCTTCAATGAGAAAATGACAATTGAAACACATTAGATCGAAATATTAGATATTAGTGCTCTCCACTAATGCTTAAGTATTAAGTCTTGCACGCCTACGTGTAGTCATTAACGTATATGATGTGTCTTTTTGCAGGAGATGATTGTGTTTCAATCCAAACACTAACATTTAATGTCCGGCTGAAGAATATTACGTGTGGTCCAGGGCATGGCATAAGGTAGTCCCCTTTAAGCACATGGTTTAGTAATCCATTATATTGACTTTGAATGAATATTCATCAGCATTGGAAGCCTTGGAAAAGATGGATCATATGCAAATGTATCAGCTATAGTGGTGGATGGGGCCATTTTGAATGGTACAACTAATGGACTACGAATAAAGACTTGGCAAGTAAGACTAGTTACCCATATTTATATGCTATATACAGAATAAGATTATAGTAATTTTTTTTTGTTGGTCCATGAATAAGAACTAGTTACATGCAATATAAGGTGGTTTATGCTCAACGAACAAAAAATCTTGATTTCTATTAAGAAAAACTAAATTGAATTATTTATTATCTATAAAGACTATATTGTTTATGGAACCAATCAAAGAAATATCATACAGCGATCACTATACATAATTACAAAATCCTTGACCCAAGGGTTGTTTAAAGAAAGATAGACAAACAGACAGGATGTTTAATGTCCACGAGAAGCCAAAGCTTATGGGGCACATACCCAAGTGAGACCTGCCCCCACCATTGTACATGGCTAAAGTGGGTCTAGAAGGAAAACATGACAATTGAATCGAAAAAAAAAAATTATCCTCTACGAAAACCATATTTGCAAGAGTCCTTTTGCTGGTTAATGAGATGTATATTTTGGTTTGATAGTCATAAATTCTGAATAAATGCAAAATGTATAGTGTTTATCTTCCAAAGTTCCCAGTTGCGGCAAATATCTATTCTTATTCCTGCAGCTTATGAATCTCCATCTACCCATCTCGACTCAATGTGATAGTGTACGTAGCTACAATGGTCATACATCTCTTTATAGGATAGAATTACTTGTGCGTCTACATAGACCAATAGATTTATAGTACCATTACAAAACGAGCAGAGTAAGCCCATTACGGAGCATGAGTAAAAAACCCTTGCGTGTTTGAAGAGTTTTGGAGGGCAATTTCTCTGTAGTAATAGACCTAGTGATGAATATAGAATGTCATGTGTTCTCAATGGATATAACTAGTTTCACCTCCATGATATAAGATGATAGTACCATCATTGCAGGTGTCTGTAAAAGCACATGTTGTGGTTGAGTAGGTGTAATCAAACCGTTATATTCTGCTTTGATAATTGCAAATGTTGGACAAATTTGAAGTGGTATTCATTATAAATCATTTCCTTCTATCATGTTTTGACATGTCTCACTAATCCATCTGCATGACCATTTGTGCCAGTACAAATAGATTTAAGTGTCAAAGCAAATGCACTAATAATATTATGTGGGCCGTGAATCAGTGTATGATTTAATTTGTCATATTTTGCTCTAATAGTTGCAAATGTTGGACAAATTTGAAGAGTGTAATTCATTTTAAATCATTCCCTTCTATCATGTTTTCACGTACCTCACATATCCACTTGCATGACCATTTATGCTAGTACAAATAGATTTAAGTGTAAGAGAAAATGCGCTAATAAGTATTTTGTGGGCCGTGAATCAGTGTATGATTTAATTTGTCCTTTATTATATCTTGTCTTAACCATCTCCAATGCACCAGTATCCAAAGATTATTAAGAAAAACATGAGCTCGCAAGTGAGATCAGCATTGCTATTCACGTGTACACATGCATGCTGCTGGCATTGCTATTTACTTGTTCACATGCATGCTCCTCACAGTCCATCTGGGAGAGTCAACTTGTGTGTTTCTCCTTCCAGCAGACTTTGAGATGCTAAACCAATGCTCATGTAACCTAATGTAGGACTAATTCACATTTTGAATCAAGACCTTTAAGCTATTGGCATTCCAAAGTTTGTCTGAAGGATGTATCGAAGTATTACCTCTGCAACTGTTATTTATATATGCAAATTGAACAATCCATCTCGAGAGCCATCCATTCAATAGTTTTTAGTCAATGTGAATTTATGATAAATGCAAATGTCCTCCATATTTGCCATCTTTTGGCATTAAACCATTGTAGTATGTTGAAGAGGTGAGAATTCTATCTAATGCTAAATGATTTGGTATGGACGGTAGATTTGACTCCCATGATCAAACATGCTTTTAGAATTTTCTCCATCCCATGTAGCAGATGGGACCCCTTATCCATGTTGTATAAGATGAGCTCGATCAACCAAGATTCCAAGCAAGTGCGCCTTATGAGACCAATTTTAAAACTTTACTTTAAGGCAATTATCTCAGGTTTGAACTTTCCATCCCCCCAGCCATCTTTTTTCTGGTTCTGGTATATCTCTTTTATGGAACTTTAACGAAAATAACCCTTTGAGGAAGCATCTAAAATTTTGGTCTTTGCCAAGTTGACTTGCATACCATCCTTTTTTTAAAGAAGCTACTCGAAAATTAGCAAGTCATTATGTACTGGTCAAATAAGATAGGAGAGAGTAGACATCCTGAAGTACTTGTTGTTAAGAAATTGGTCCAATGGTGGCAAGGACCAATTTATGAGGGCATATGGCTTGAGAGTATCTAAGAGATTCTCTATAGTTTTGCAAAACATTTAGCAAACTTTGAAGGGTGCAACATTGTTGAACAAAAACATACATTTGGACTACTGATTGTTTTAATCTTTGAGGTTTAATGAGCTCAATTGAATTTGTCCCCAGGAAGACAAAATGGTCTATGGGACCCAAAATACAAAAACACCATTAAGGCCATGGGTATACATAGTTTTACGAACAAACACAACTAGCAGTAAGGCAGGCTTGAGGGAAGGAATGAATGTATGAGGGAAGATATGTTGAATTAGGTAGAGAAGGGGTTCTTTATAGGAAAAAGGGAGGTACAAAGTTGTTCACTATGAAGAGGTTGAAAGTGAGAACATTGAGGCCACGATGAGACATTAATTTAGATTGATGTCATGCTTGTCTATACAATAATAAGAAATAAAGTAGTTGCCTCTTAAAGTAGATTGAGCTACAATAAAGACTTCCTGAAAAATTGTCCTGTCATTCAAAGCTTGTAGAAGAGGGAAAACGTTTTTCAAAGGACAAATCTAACCTCAATGGAACTGCTTGAAAATTTAGTAGTAGAGCCTTTCCAAAAGACTCATCTACATTTCTCAAATATTTTCAATGCCAAATAGAACGTGCTCCTATTTTTGGGTAGGTAAAGGGAATTGTAGGCAAAACACTATCACAGAGCAGGGGCTATAACTATGTGATGGTCCAGTCTCTGTGATGAAAAATGCAAGAGAGACTACAAAGGGAACAGAATGAAAAGCAATATGGAAAACTGGAAAAGCTCAGGCAATTTACTGCACGGGTAGAGTTCATACAAGCAGAGAATAGCAAGGATTTATCGGGGCAAACACAAGACAATAACCCAGCAAGGAAAGCACAGGGAATAAACCAATTGGGAATCAAATAAACGTCACAGATAATTATTTTCTTAATTTAGATGTTGCAATTGTTCACAGTAGCAAACAAAACTCGAATGGAACGAGTATGAATATTGAAAACCAAAATGTTATAGGGCACACATAAAGTTGCAACAAAGCCTGGTGAGGAACAAACAGCCGCACTTGATGGGATAATAAATGTAAAGAAAGATATTGTCCATATAGATATCATCAAATTGAGAGGATTTATGTTCCTGATGATCGCAGGGCAGAAAAGATAGTAGAAAGCCGAGGTGGCTACCCAAGTGTTTTAGCTTGGAAAGGACAGGACTTGTGAAAATAGTGAATAGGCGAAATTCTTAAAATGGATTCAAACCACATTCAAGATGAGAATAGAAGTAAGAGTTACAGAGAAGCATTCCAAATGAGGAGTCCCATTCAAAACATAGAGACAACTAGCATGCTCATTGGTATGAACATAGTTATGGAGGATAAATTGCATGGTAATTATTGACTTGACGGAATCCAGAGAAATCTTATGCCAATTTAAGAATTTTTGACGACATTATCTTGTGGAAATCTAATGGAACCTCTCGAAATCTTAATAAAATCTATTCGAATCAGAAGGAATTTCTGAGCACCTAAGAGGCTCTTGAGGGGACCTCAACAAATATGAGAGGATCAACAGGAATCCTGGGAGAATCTACAAGAACCTCCACAAATGTTGAGGGAATCTATGGGGGGTCTATGCGAATGGTTGTGTAATGACATCAACAACAATTTTGAAATGTTAATCTCACAAATATGAAGTGCAAAGTTATGCTCTTGGTTGATCAACAAATTACAATTTCACATAACTATGCCCAGAAGCAAAGAACTTTTTCTCCTTTTTCAGATCCGGTTGGGTATTTTGTAAAAACCTTTTGTTCTAAGGAATGCATATAAGATATATGCTCTGTTGCAAATAAGATACTCTAGAAAAATGCCATAAGCAGCTGAAGAAAGTTTAGCTTGACATTGTAAGAAAACCTATAACACCCATAAGAAAAGCAAAATGCATGTTAATATTTTGAAAATGTAAGAGACTTCAGCCATGTTTACGAGCAAGTGTTCCCTAGACATCATTAACTTAGTACCAATTATTGTTCTTGTTCTAGGGTGGACAAGGCCGCGCATACGGTTTTCGATACCAAAATGTTCAAATGATAAATGTCACAAATCCAATCATCATTGATCAATATTATTGTGACTCTTCAACACCTTGCCAGAACCAGGTGAGCAACGTCTAATTATATTATAAACATTTTCAATGGTAAGAAAAGATTAAGACTGACATTATTCTTTTCTGGAATCTTCATCTATAGACTGCTGCAGTTCAAGTGATGGGAGTGTTATACAGAAATATCACTGGCACATCATCAAGTCATGTGGCTGTGCGTTTTGCATGTAGCGACAGTGTACCATGTGAACACATTGTTTTAGAAGATGTGAGCCTTATACATAAATCTGGGTCTGATGCACTTTCATTTTGTGAAAGTGCTACTGGGTTTAGCTTAGGCGATACAATACCTCAAAGTTGTCTTTCATGATTTATAAAACTCTACATAAATATAACTAGGAGGAATTTGAGGTAATATAATTAAATCACCTCCCAGCGGCGATCAGATATTTTGTAGATATTAAAACGATAAAACATGATATATTTTCACATAAAGCATGTGTGATTGCCTCTGTGTTCAATGGACCACTTCTAGATTTTCATGTTTGGGAGCTTGATAAATATATTCAACTTAAACTGTGTAAAGACAGGTTAATCCAAAAGGATAAACTGATTCATGTTTTGCAAGCATAAGTTCTCAACTTATTAAACTTGCATATTGCAAAGGTACAGTCTTGTGCTGAAATCTCTTGAGCAAGGGACAACATAAAAAGATGCAAAAAGCAGCTTGGCTTGAAATCTTCCAAAAATGAAAAGACTGATTTTAATCACTCCTTCGTTCATAGTGATTTGCAGATTTACAATTACATAATGGATAATACGAATCACAACTGATAAGCATGGTTCATGATGCCTGCAACCTTGAACCACCATTAAGCTCCCTGATTTTGACAATGCCTAAATTCTTGACCTATTTTAATGCTTTACACAAAAAATGTATTTCAATTGATGGATGTTCCTATTTTTGTTACTTTTTGATTACTGGTTATTTTTTATTGAAGGACGTCGTTCTATTCATCATCACATCATGAGTACATTCTACACATCACATGGAAGCAAATCCGCTACCTTCGTGAGTATGACCTAGGCATGATATGCTAGGAGTTGTTTTGCATGTGATTATCTAATACATATGGCAGATTTAAGGCCTCTAACACAGGACCAGTTGGTCGTGCTTGAACACGTGACCTCGGGGCAATGGATTTTTAAGGTCCCCATTACTAAATCGATGTTGACCATGTTTGAACCCATGACCTCGGTTCACATAGAAGGTCTACACAGATCAAAACTATAAAGGGTCATTTAGCATTGTTCCAAATGCTCACGGAAACAATAGATCATAACCATGGGCACTTCATCATTGGTCGGTTCGTCCTCAAAGATGCATTTCATTTGCTGTTGTCGTGACAGAGAAATGGTCTGACAGTATCATTGCAATGTGGAGCATTAATATATAACTGCAGTAGTCCTTCAATATCAGTCTAACGGCTGCTATTCAATTCAAAAATCATTCCCAAATATTAAGCAGTCTTTAAGCCACTAAACTCTGCAAGAGGAGGGACTCTGTTCTAAAAAGAGAAAATGGCAGCGGTAGAGCATATCATTGATTAAAGCTGAGATTCTTGCCTACACAAGCATTTTTTAACAGATGGTAAAGAAAAACAATAGAGTAACCTAAAAACCAAAGCAAAGCACTTCTCTGTCTCTCCTTAGCTGCAGCCGAAAGAATGCTCTGGAAGAACCCTATCCTCGAATAAGCCCATCAGTAGTGCTCTCAGCAAGATGTTGGGCAACCTCAAAAACAAGTCTGATGTGCCTCATGCCTGAGAAAAGGTGCAGGTTAGAATGGAAAATATAAGCAAGAATCGATAAAATATAGACACAAAGAACCTCTGGCATCTCCATCATGCCAAACTGCCTGAACGTGGCTGCCCTCAGAATCTCTTTTGTGGTCTCTACTGTGCTCATGCCCTACTTGCACACAACTATAGAAAGTCTACATAGAAGGTCTACACAGATCAAAACTGTGACCCGAGTTTCATAAGAATTATCTTAATATTGGGCTAACATTGGAAACCTATTGATGAGCTTACTCGATTCAATCCACATGCCCTGAAAACTTCATAGCAATTCTCTTGTGTCTATGTATTAATAGGTTCATGTTT
>JAANSK020288713.1:0-10596 GCA_011763485.2 Isoetes engelmannii | reverse complement strand
TCAATGTTGAATAATTTGGTGGCAATGAAGACCTCGTCAAAGTCTTGTTAATTTTCTAGTCTACGTGTCTAAAATTGGAAATAAGCCATTGTGAAAACAAAATGGACGGTCTTCAGATTTCGATGGCCGTTCTAGACCTGTATTCTTATTGTTCAGAAATAGGGCACGGATAGCGCAGGATGCAGCTCCGCAAAGGTAAAGAGCTTTTCAAACTTGTTTTTATTTGCCGCAGAAAGCTTGCAATCGAAGATTTTGTTCTTTGTATTAATGTTCGCCCTAGAAATAAGACAAGACGTCATTTTCTGAAACCCAAAAACTTAGGGCGTATGATTCCATAGCAGAGGCAAGGCAGAGCTGGCTGGGCAACGCTACTCACAGGCTATTGACTATTTTGCATTTTTTTAAACACTAATTCTGCGTGAGGTGTTCTAAAAGTTGTACTATATCACCCTTATATTTGTTCCGTTTCGTTGCAGATGCTTGGGAACATGCTGCACTTCTCTAAGTTCGTTATAATCTCAAGTCAGTAATTAGTAAGTATTTCCATCATTTACTTAGAAAGCATACTACATAGCTGATATTCACAATTTGGTATTAACTGGTATGCTACTGTACAATGTTCTAAGAATAAAAACACTCAAACTTGCCATGTAACCTGCTAGTGCCATAGTTACAGGAGTACTGAACAAAGTCATCTTCACAATCCTTCGTTGTTGAATCGGGACCACAATGGATATTTTTTCTTTGTTGGTATCTACTATGCCAAATTTAGCCGATGGATTCATGTACAACATGCAACCACAATGGAAGATCATTTTTTGTTATAAGGATCATGATGTAGTGGCATGGGGGAGGAAGATGGCTTGGCAAATAGTAATGCAGACAAGACTGCTCAAGCCCACTAAATTCTTTCTCATTGACTAGCTTTTAGTCAAGCCAAAATACTTTTAGCCACAAGCATGCCTCCTCGGATGATGCATGATCTGAATAGAAATGCGGTTCCCACCTTTCTGACATGCCAAAAGGAGGCTATCCGGAGTCCAACCAGACCTTTGGTTGTGATGGCACCTTAACTGCCTTAAACAGGATTGTGCAAACTTTATTACATTGGATTAGATATCATATGCTTGCTATTCCAAGTTTAAGTAGGGCAAACCAGCCCTAAATGCTACTTGATTTTATACAACAAGGCACTTGCATCACCTTTCAGTATCCTGTCATCAACATCTAGAACTATCTTAAACTACATTACGGAGTTTAATAAATAGTTATGTTCTTCATACTACCTCCTTGGTCTTCCCTTTGTGAAAGAAAGAAGCAACAAAGTGGTGCCTTTAGACTTCCTTGCATCTACTCTAACTAGGATTCCATCAGAAAAACACATTGGCACCACCCACCATCAAACCTTGCTTTAGTCTCACCATCAAACCTTTAGAACCCTGTTGTATTTGGGTTTTAGGCACATTATGAACGTGGGACTTCTACAGCAGACTTCTGCCTGTTTCTGAGCATTAAGATCAACAAGTCTTCCTTTCATTCTGCTTGGCATAATGCTGTCCAATTTCTACTGTCAAGCTGGGTCCGTAATAGATGCCTATGACGTATTAGGACCAAGTGCAAGAAGAAAACTCAGCCTTGCCAAAGCAAGTTATGTGGAGCTATCTAGATCAAGACGTCGCACAATCTACAGTATCCATGAACCTAAGCACTACTGTAACAAGCAGTAAGATGACTTGTGCTTCACCGGAGTATAGTATGCAGACAATTAATCACAAACCTGCGATCTACAATGCTTGCACTTCCAAATCATGGATGACCAACGTGAGACGTTGGGGGCCACCATGATAATCTATAGGATTCCCTATCCTAACAGATATATGCACATGGCAAAATATAAATCATAAGCTATTTCAATGACAATAATAATGCAAGCCATCCAAGTGCATCCTGGCCAACATAAGACTTTTCTTGGCCAGCATATCTTGGCATGAGTGTCAATTTAAATAGTTAATAGCATCCCCTAGTCTTCCCTTTGTGAAAGAAAGAAGCAACAAATAGTGCATGCACACTCGCTTATATCTTTATTTTAACTAGGATTCCACAAGAAAGTAAAATGTACTACTCGTTTACCAGATGGGCCAAAATAGAAATCAGGTCAATGGGGTCAATGAGATGGTTACGTACTGCGCACAGAAATTATCAATCTCAAGGTTAACCAGCATGCTTTGGTGTGAGCTAAAAGGGTTACTGCAGAATATCAATATGTTGAAGATAATCTCACTTGAAGATTAGAATAAATTTGTGTCTAGCAGACCAAGATGCTTTCACTCACGAAACCTGCATAGGTAGGTTACAGTACATGTTTAAATTTATATGCTGAATGCAAGTGCATAAAACTGCCCATTGAAGAGAGCTCTTCACATTTTTCAGTTAATGCAGCTTGGTGGGTTTTAGGCAAGTAAATTCATCAAGTTTGTCAAGCTTCGAACTTTCAGAAAACATTAGGAGTCTGAAATGCGCGTTTTAATATGTATACCAACTATGGTAGTTTCCGACAGTGTGTTTGACCAAATGACTATGCATAACATCATTCTGGTTTGCAGACCTTGCACATAATTTGGTGGTCGTAATTTTTCAAAAAGCAATGAAGGAAAAGAAGATAGGTCCTCATTTAATGAGCATTATGTATTTTTCTAGTTGCATGCACCTAATTTGGGGATATTGATGATGGCCGTTAAGTTTTTATCTCCCTGCTTGTGTCCATAATACCACTTTATAAGATCAAACACTTCGGAGCATCATGATTGTCAATCTTCTTGGGCAGTCACGATATATAGAAGGGCTGAAACTGTGGTTAATCATATGCTGCTGCAACTTGACGTTGTAGTATTGACTGTGCATCATGCAAAGCCTATGCAAGTCCTTCCTAACTTCCTATCCAAATGTTGCGAGGCTTACTTGCCACATGAATACAAGTTAATATCAAGAGGGAAAAATATAAAATGCCCTTATGTTTTGTCTAATTTCACCATATATCCCTAAGTTCTGATAAAAATTTTGTAATGCTGTTGGTCAATGTGTCTAGTATTTTGTATTATTGGAAATTGTTCAAATGCCCTTAAGATGTACATTAATTCCTCAATGCCCCTGCAAATTTCCAAAATGCCCTTGCTCCAAAATTTAGATAAGGGATGGGGCAGAAAATTTAGATAAGGGATGGGGCAGCTTTAGATAAGAAATACGGCTTAGATAAAGATAGGTTTTTTTATAGCTTGCAAATTGTTGCTCCCAAAATTGCCTGTGAAAGTCGCTGTGAAAATTCCTGATGGAAAATGACTGATGGTAGAATTCCTGATGATAAATCGCTTTGCTGCCAGAAATTGCTGATGAAAATTCTTGTTGCCAAATCGATGATGGCAAATTGTTGATGTCACGAATTCGTTGTAGAAATAAGATGCAAGGGCATTTGGTGGTATATGAAATTCTACATGCCGGATACTTTGGACAATGCAAAAATTTGTCACAAACTTAGGGGTTTGTCATGAAATATGACAAAATATAAGATAAGGTTTTTAAATAGATAGATAAGGGTATTTTGTAGTTTTTACTATATCTCAAAATATGCAATGTTACTAATTGCAATTGTGTTGTACCCCAGTAAAATCTTGCAAATTCCATCATTGATGTCATAAATTTGAAATGTTGCAACTCCAATGGGAATCTTAAGACTTGTATCCCTACTCTAAGAAGTATCCCAAAAAAAACACATTGATCTTTTGGCATGTTAGAAATCCTTCTTAGTTTTGTTTCACGATTTGGAACATACAGTGAATGGATTGACATCAAGATGTGGTACAATATGCAATAAACTATGAACCTAAGCACTCTTGTATTAAACCATGGGGAAAAACTACAAAATGCCTTTACGTTTTGTCAAATTTCATGATATGCCCTTAAGTTTTGATTAGTTTTTGTAATGCCCTTGGTCAACATGTCTAGTATTTTGTATTATTGGACATTGTGCAACTGCCCTTAAGATGTACATTAATTTCTCAAATGTCCCTGCAAATTTCCAAAATGCCCTTGCATTGTGGCAATTTCAAATAAGAAATATGGCTTAGATAAGGACAGGTTTTTTTTTTTTTTTTTTTTATATAGCTTGCAAATCATCGCTCCCAAAATCGCTTGTGAAAATCGCCTTTGAAAGTTGATGTGAAAATTCATGATGCAAAATCGTTGGAGGAAATGAAAGTCGCTGAGAAAATTCCTAATGGAAAATCGCTAGCGACATAATTCCCTTAAAAATTGTTGTGAAATACCTGATGAAAAATCATTGATGGTAAAATTCTTGATGATAAAATCGTTGATAAAATTCATAGGTAGAAATCGTTGATGAAAATTGTTGTCGCCAAATCAAATCGATGATGGCAAATTGTGCCTGTTTAAGGTATTTGGGATGCCATTACGGCATGTATCGGTGTGAGTCACCGATGCATGTCGTAATGGCAGCATAGCTACCGGGATCTAAGTTCTTGAGGGTCCAGAGTTCCATAAGTTCCCACTTTAGTTCCCGGTAGAAAAAGGCATATCTCTCGAGTACACTCAAAAGATCCCTCGAATATACTTGAATATTCTGTTACCATCCCATTCCCGTTCCCATTAGCTAATGAATGGCATGCCAAATATCTTAAACGGACAATATTGTATTTGGGGAGCCGGTTTTTTCCTGAGCTCCAACGATGGCGATGGCTTCCTTCTATGCTTTATGCAATTTTCTTTTTCTGAGCTTCATGCGGAGGTTAGGCGAGTTTTGTTAAAGAGCCAACATGTTTTTGCAAAAGCAAGAACATCTGAGAGGAAATATCCGTCATTTTTCACAGATCTGAAATAGAGCAAAGGATTTTTTTAAACACCGATGATTTTTAGAGAGTTTTGTGGCTGCCAACGTAGAGGGCTTTTGTTCTCTGGACCCAATATAAGATATCGTCGGCTTCAACCCAAAAACCATGTTCTCTGCCAGTGAGTCAAGGATTCAAAAATGCTTTATTGCGATTTAAGGATTTAAGATTTATGTTCACCGATTTGAGGTCTTTGTTCAGCGATTCAAGGATGCTCTGTTGTGTTTTGTAGGAATTGATACCTTGCCATGCATTGGATAAGATACAAAGGCATGGCATTTGGTGGTATATGAAATTCTACATGCCAGATACTTTGACCAAGGGCCAACGAAAATTTTAGTGACCGCCGCAAGCCATTTGGCCCCGAATCACCTATTCTGGCGAAATGCCCTGGCTGGCCTGAGTAGGATGAGTTAGCTATACAATAGGTGCAAATTCGCTATTTCGTATTCGTAGCAGTTTATTAGCAAATAAAGGATTATAATGGCGAATTCATTATTTTGTGATTTGGGACACACCACTACTTTGGCCATTTGGGGTCCATGGATTAAGGATATTGGCCAACCAAATGGCCATTTTTAGCATAAGATATTTCCTTAGAGAATGAAGATTTTGTCCGTATCCTTGATGATTTTATTAGAGTCCATACTTAATTACAAAAATGTAGTAATAGTAGTGATATCTATCATAAAAAATAATGATTGTTGGGTAGCTTTTTTTTTTTTTTGAACTGTGATGGCAAAGGAATCTGCTCTTCGGGTCTATCAACATATAACTTGAGTTGTTAGATTTATGTGAGCATATTAAATTGAGGTGTTAGAATTATTATATCTGTACATTGCCATCTAAACATGTTATTTCTCTAAACTTGGCCACTTCGAGATTAAAAAGTTGGAGGAGGAATTGCCATTTAGGTTAGACTTGCATTGGGAAAAAATAGCAAAAATGGCCATTTCAGGCATCACTTCAATAGCTAAATTACATGAGGAATGGCCAATTCACTTCACATAGATAAAAATATATGATGCTTAAAATTTTCCATGCCAAGGGCATTACAAAAAGCTATCAAGACTTAGAGGTATTTTATGAAATTTGACAAAACATAAGGGAATTTTATATAGTGTTGCTCATATCTCAAAATATGCAATGTTATTAATTGCAACCGTGCCATACCCCAGTAAAATCTTACAAATTCCATCATTGTGTCATAAATTTGAGACGTCGTCGCAACTCCAATGAAATGAGAATCTTAAGACTTGTATCTTTACTCTAAGAAGTATCCCAACAAAACACACTGGTCTTCTTTGCACATTGTAAATCATACTTAGTTTTGTCTCACGATTTGGAACATACCATCAATGGATCGAGATCAAGATGTGGTAGTCCATCGCCGTGAGTCCATCGAGCATCGTCTAGTGTTGTCCCCCCACTTGCAGGTTGTCTGGGATGGCTCAGGGCTTTGTTTCAGGTTAGGATGACTAGTCAACAACTGCTCCTTCATTTGTATCCTGCTTCTTGGTCCTCCCTTAGGCAGCAGGCCTTCCATCTGCGTGTGGCATGGTTGGTCTGGTTGATTTGGAAGCCACGCTGCCTGTGGATCTTCCAGGGTGTCCGGCAGTCTGCGGCCTCCCTTGTTCCCCGGCTCAGATATAAGCTTCAGAGTTTTCTTGTGTTTTCTGGTTCAGCAGAGATGAAGTTTTCCATTTGGCGAGGTTTTCTGGGAATTGTGGACGCGAGTGGTGAGTTTGTACATAGTCAGTGATATTTGGGAGGGGAGTGGAGTCATGTTGTTGCGGAGTGTTGAGGTATCTCTGTCCCTTCGGGGCAGTTCCTTTTCCTCCTCACTCAATTCTGTAACATTATTATTCTTTTAATACATTGGTGACTCAGTTCTTCAAAAAAAAAAAAAAAAAGATGTGGTAGTACAATATGCAATAAACTATAAACCTAAGTGCTACCATATTAAACCATCTTAAAAAACTACAAATGCCCTTATGTTTTGTTGAATTTCACAATATACCTCTAAGTCTTAACAAATTTTTGTAATGCGTTTGGCCAGCGTGTCTAATATTTTGTATTATTGGATTGCCCTTAAGATGTATATTAATTCTTCAAATGACCGTGGAAATTTCCAATTTGCACCAAAATTTTGATAAGATAGATAGATAGTAGTTTCAGGTAAAAGGTATGACTTAGATAAGCGTAGGTTTTTTTTATAGCTTGCAAATTGTTGCTCCCAAAATCGCCTATAAAAGTCGTCGCGAAAATTCCTGATGGAAAATCACTGACGACATAATTCCTCTGGAAATCATTGTGAAATCCCTGATGAAAAATTGTTGATGCTGGAATTCCTTATGATAAAAGCTGATAAAAAATGCTGATCAAAATCGTTATTGCCAAATTGATGATGGCAAATTGTTGATGTTGCTCTTGTTATTCAGGAATCGGAATAAGCAAATTCGTTGTAGAAGGGCTACTTATGAAATACATAAGATACAAGGGCATTTGGTGATATATGAAATTCTACATACCAAATACTTTGGCCTAGGGCATTACAAGAATTCACATGGCAAAATAGAATTACAATCAACCATAATTTCATTGAAAAAAAAAATGTCAAAAGTGCACAACGATAGTTAACATTGTCCATAATCCTCGTTTCGCCTTCCTTTGTAAAAACAAATTCCTTATATATTTACTTAACTAGGACCTCACGAGAAAATCATACTGATTGATAGATTGGAGGTCAATGAGATTAAATAAATAATCAATCTCAACTCCTACCAAGTTATGAGAAGATCATGCTGAAGAAAATATTCCCACTTGAAAACTTAGAATGAATTTGTTATCTAAGTATGCTCGATGACCGAGATGCTTTCACATTACATCCCACATAAATGTGTATTTAAAGATTGGCGTTGATGCAAATGCACACAATTGTAACTATGCCCACATAAATGTGTATTTAAAGATTGGCGTTGATGCAAATGCACACAATTGTAATTATGCCCATTCTTTATGCAAACCAAATGTATTTTGATGAAGTACATTGATATTATAAGACTAAAATGAATACTATGATAGTTGATGACGATGTCAAGCCCTGTTGAAGGCATGGAGGATGAATCTAGGAAAGCTTCCACCCAACTCAAAGAGCTTCTCAACCAACCTGATAATAAATTCTGTGCAGATTGTGGAGCTCCTGATCCAAAATGGGCGTATGTACTCTCTCTATATATTTTGCATGAATTTTTGGTTTTACATTGCAATAGTGTTCTTTTTCAGGTCCACTAATGTAGGAGTTTTCATTTGCATTAAGTGTTCTGGTATACATCGAAGCCTAGGGGTGCACATTTCTAAGGTAGAACTCTGTATTTTATAATTTTATATTTTGTTTAACTTGTACCATTAAGAAAAATAAATGATGTCTTATGCTTTTCATGTTGATGGGTTTTTCTGAATATATATTTCTGAATGACTACTTCCTTTGCAAATTTAATTACAAAGACTGGATAAACAAAAAAACTATATTTGAATGTACAGCAGCCATGGCATCCCCATTACCGAATCATACTCCAACCAAATGGCCTTCATACCAAGGGCCTTGACGGGTTCAAAAATTAGCATCCTCTTTTACTAATCATACGACATACTAAAACATTAAAATGTCCAACCATGGCATGGGGGCTATCTTAGGTACCAAGGCCTCCCAAACAATTTAAAGAAAACACATTTGAGACGAGTTGAACGGTGGAGGGGGTAGGACGTAGCAAGGAGATTTGAAGATGATTTGTTGATAAGAAGAAATAACTAGAAAATGGTATATATAAACACATTAAAATGTTTGGATAGCCTCCAAAAATCGTTAAATTTTTTGTAATTTGGGAACAAAAGTTAAAATGTCACTTATAAAGGATTTAATCTTCAAAGCTTACATTCTCATTCTGAAACTCGACTTGAAAATTCAACTTAATTTTTTTAATTTGAGAAATTAATAAAAAGAGAATTAATTTGAAATTAATTCTCAAATTTCAAATGTTTGTTTTCAGAAAATTAGTATGAACTACATTCAATTCTTTTTTTGGCTTCTATTTACTTTTTTCCTCTTATGCCTTTTAAGGGAGGATATGATGTTTTAGTTTTTTGAGAAATTATAGAAAAGAATGGAAACCACCATATGGTAAAAATGGGAATCATGTCATTCCCAACTTTTTTTCGCAAGAATTATTGAACTGAATTAAGGAAGAGCCTCAGGACAGTTGGCCTTGAGACGATCAAGTCGATTTAGCACGCCATCTTGTATTGATATTTGCGTTCAGACTGAAGAGCCCATCCATATTTATACCACAGTACAGGCGAACGGCCACATTCAACCAATTAGCATGGTTGTTCAGATAAAGGATATGGATACTGAGCAACGGATATGCCTCGCTACCAGGAGGCTGCTCACGACAAGCAAGACCGAACTTTGAACTTGCGAGTAATAGGAGTCCAGGACACAGATTCATGTTCAGACACAGAGGCTGCAACACATTTTTTTACAAACATAATCCATATATAGAGGCCAGGTGTGTTTACGGCATGGAGAGTCGGGGTGCACAGACCGGGTCAGCCACGCCATCTTCTAGTACGATAGCCATCTCAAGGGTACAAACTTCTTCGTACAAGAAGATATATCCTCAGTTCAGCTGACCAGGCGACGAGAGGAGTTCTGCAAGGCGCGAGAAGCAAGACTTCAAAAGAAGTGGGCAGTATACAGGAGAGGCACAACCCTCATTTGCGACCAGTGGCCCCCCAAAACCTCTAGTTAGGTTATCTTTAGTGCCTCCAGCGTTATTTATTTTTTTATTTATTTCTTTTTGTTAAATTGTTACTTTATTGTTGATGGGCCCTGGGCCTCAAGTTTTGATCGGTCTTTTGCCCTTTGCACGTACTAGTCCCATGAGTTTTTGAGGACTTTAATATATTATCTATCTATTAAAAAAACTTGTTCTTCTTTAAAGAATTTAGTTTCTCACTTCTAAATAAAGGTAAACACAAAAGAGATTTTCGTCGTCTATGGATTACCCGGACTAATGCAGTCGGAAATAATGGAGTTTCGTATACAAAATCTATTCAACAATCATATGAAAACCAAGGTTTTTTGAATCATCGCACACATTAGTAGCTCTTCCACAAATTTGAAAGAGGTTATTGAATAATAGAGAGTGGGATAAAGTATAAAAATCTCTTCGGGATTGCTTCACCCCGGGGAGGTATAAACGTCAAGAGAACTACTAGTTCTCGGCAATGAATAAATAGATATAGACACTTTTTTTGTATTATGTGATCATGCTTAGATGGGTGGCTCTCAACTGGATCAATTTGTCCACTGGGTTTTTTATTCCTGTCTCTGCATTGTATCATGTATTATTATTGAGAGTTATTAATGAAGTCTGATGCTCTTCCAAAAAAAAGAAAAAAAAAGAAAGAATTAAATTGCATTGACTTTAAAAAGAGCCTTCTATCACACTCAGGTTAATCCCGGACTTGAACATGGCCCCCAACGGTACTTGAAAGCGCACATCTCTGTGAAGAAGCGGAGGGCTATTGCTGCCATAAGGACGGGCTCCCATCACCTTAGAATTGAGACGGGTCGCTGGAGTGTGAATGGGGAGGCGAGGATCCCCAGGGAAGAGAGGTTATGTCAGTGTTGTGA
>JAANSK020288712.1:0-20146 GCA_011763485.2 Isoetes engelmannii | reverse complement strand
CCATGCATGATGTCCGTGTGACGACCGTATATGGTCAGAATACGCGTATTTGGTCGGAATACGTATAGGTCGTCACAGGATCAAATGAAACAGAAAAGTGAGTGGAAGCTTTGCCCATGGGAACCGAGGTCGAGATAGTATGAGGTATTAATTACGGGCGGTCAAGTTTTCTCTCGACCACAAGTGCTTTAGGTGCTAAGTGCTTTCGCGTTTTTTCGGGTAGCATTAGCATATTTACACCCTAGAACACAAGCCAAGGAAATCGAACCCCTTGCACAAAACACAGCTCCAAGCGGTTGGTCTGCCGGTAAAGAGCAGGGGATATTTCCACGCACATGCTAATGCACATAAACAAATCATGCATGCTTTTTCCGTTATCTTTTTTATTTTTCAAGGTTTTTTTTTTTTGGGCACAAATGGAACATTCATTTTCTCCATTGCGTCAATACCACAAAAGCACAAAGGATGTTTTTCTTAATCACGTAACCATGCCTTTTTTTCCCGCCACAATCCAAGTGGCATTTAGAAGAGCTTTATTTATTTTTCTTGTCATACTGATTTTCCCTTTGCAGCATCAATTCAGAGCAAATGAAGAAACAAAAAGAAAAAGGAAGCAAAACACATACAGTACCTAATTCATGTTCATTACAGCATTGTGCCGCCTCGCCATATGGTCTATCCTCTTCAATTCCAGCCATTGGTTCATAATGCTCGAGACCATTTCAAGAGCACCTTGCACTATCTTTCCATTCAGAGAAAACACTATAGGAGAAGTCATGGCATTTTGAATGACATCATGCACGCTAGGATGTAACATGCCCATGGTAGACCGCTCAAGTATTTGATCCTTGAATGTGCCTGTGGGGCATTCCCGAGACACCGACATAAATGAGTAGAAGCGACTACTCGTAAACATCTACACGGTTTTGTCCAGTTGGTTAAGGGCATATCGATTAGGAATGTTACAATTGGTATCAGAGCAGGTCTCGAGTTCGAGTCTCCATGGGTGCCTCCCTTGGTAACCACCCATACATAAGACCTTGGTAACGTTACATAGGACCAGGTGCATCAAGCCTCCGCGAGGGGAACACATAGGGTTCATCATCGCTATCTATATCAATCACGTCATTCCTAGGTGGTTGCCTCACACCCGTGCGCACCACCCGTCATCCGCACAGGCCTGCTGCTAGGTGTTGCAGCATTCTCCATTCCCAATCTACCATCACCAACATTCTCCATCTCCATTCCAGAGGCATCTACAAACTGCAAACATAGCAAGCAAGAAGAAAATTAAAAAGAGAAACATGTACATGAAATACCCTAGCACCCCCAAAACCCTTGTAGTCCCATCTCATCCCACCGCCATGGTGTAACCCAAATTGTCAAGCCCTATGAAATTAGTGCCTGGCTCGTCTTGCATGGACTCAAGCCTGGATTCCCCATCCCCCCCCTTTCCCCTTCACAAAGTTCTCGTCCATGTCTCTCGGAGTTCCAGCCTTGTTCCAACACCCCTTTCTAGTCTTCTCTATTTCCTGAATTGGCTACATCCCAGCTGGGATGCCATATGACATGCATTTGACATCCTCGCTCTAACATTCAATGTCAGGTGCCACGCCACCTTAAGTCTATGCTCCAATATAAAAGCAGTGTTGGATGGTAGAATCTAGCTGATTCAAAGCACAAACTTGCTGGTTCTTAGCATTCTAGTGATGGTATACATGATGTTGGCACTCAACTGCCTACCATCGGGATAGTTTACAAAGTGAAGTGCTCTCTTCCCAAAAGGTTCCTATTGTCAAGAACTACCACATGCTTAATATCCCCAACACCATATAGCAGATACATGTATTTTTCCATCTCCACCTGCCTCGCAGAGATGTTCTTCATATGCAACAAAAAATGGGGCTTTTCAATATTTTTCACACAATACCCTACAAGCCTTTCAAGTGCAATTTGGTGTTCTTCAACTCCTTGCAAACAAGCACAACACCAACTGGTTACTGCATTCCCCAGTCAAACCTCGTTTTCATAGACAAGTTCACAAGCCTGGGATACTTGATTACCAACTTGAGGACACACTGGTAATGCAAGTGATCAAGGTCACTTCCCCTCTCGACTGCAACTACACCGGCAACATAATCTCTCTCACGGAAGCTAACTACTAAACCATCGAAAGAAGAGGAGCATCCGAAGTTGACATGTCCATAGTGACACTAATATCCAAGAAGTCGGTGCCTTCACAACCCTCCACGTCCGATTTACCAGACTTCGCAGATCCTGATTCACATGTCCCAATCCCAACATTTCTGCTTGCCCGAGCACTGCTTCCCCTTCTGTAACGTTCCTTAACCATCACGGCCTAGCCAACTGGCCAAAAGATTCGGATCCTTATGGGAAATCCATCCCACCCTCTTATGGTGGTATTAGGAAATGCCACACCAAGATATACTTGAGCGGTCTTCCATGGGTCCGTTACAATCTCTCCCACTAGAACTATGCTCGTCTTCGAGCATCACAGGACCATAAATCACACCATATAATGGTGTCCAAGACCAAGCCAAGATCATACTCATACATGGCCCCATGGAGACTCGAACTCAAGCCTTGCTCCGATACCAACTGTAATGTTCCTTAACCACCGCGGCCTAACCAACTGGCCAAAACATCCGGATGTTTATGGGAAATCCATCCCACCCTCTTATGGTGGTATCAGGAAACGCCACACCAAGATATACTCAAGGGGTTTCCCATGGCTCCGTTACACCTTCTAGCATCCCCTCATAAATCAAAGTAGCAAAGAATATGAATTAAAGAAAACAGATGGAAAGATCTCAATGGAGAGCAGAATCGCACCTCCAAGTCGGGGGTAAAAATAGCAGAGACTAGTTGGACCGAATCGCCATGCCTTCAGGATAAGCACAACGAAAAACCTTCCTAAAGCGCCCCCTTGTATCAGACCATTGCATATGGGCATTTCGAACCTCCAAAACCCTAGTGGGACCTCATCTTAGGTCAAACTGCCTCTACCATATCATTAACATATGTATTCTTATACGAATGACCTTCATTAACCTTAAGAAGTTATATATGCCATAATTATACCTAGCATACAATATACCCCAATATAGAGGGGAAAAAAGGAAGGTGTAATGGCCCAGGGCATGCCATTAAGCCCTGTAAGGCCCTGGCGAGCCCAACTGGACATAATGGCCTCCCTTGGGCCATTGGTCCATGTAAGAATCGTGGGGGAGGCTATTACGACAACCAGATGCAACTTCGATGCCATAGTTACCTGTGATTTACTGTGCAAAAAGACCAAAGGAAATTACACGATTTAAGAAAAATAGCATAATATACAGTAATAGCCTCCCCCCTTATTATGAAGGCAATAATAAATCCCGATATAGCCACTCCGAAAGAATAATATATTTTCCCTCTTAGGCCGGATTTCCACTAGAGGCAGGTTGAAAAATGACCTGGATGAATAGTTTCCGGGGGGAAATCATCACTGCCAGCTGTTTCAGAAGCGAATCATTCCACAAATGGCAGTTTCTTGGATAAAATTTCCTGCTCCAAGCACAAATCAGAAGAACAAAACCGTGCGACACATCTGTGGGACTTTTAATTAAGCCCATATAATGTGAAATTGCATGGGGTGTTTATGAAAATCAGAATCGGAATGATAATCCGACCATGTTGGAGCTGATTCATGGAGAGAAATTGGTCCAAATCGATCAATATGACCATTTTGGAGCAGATTCATGGAGAGAAATTGGTCCAAATCAATCAATTGCATGGGGCTTTTTGTGTGATCAAGGTCGGAATTGGAGATCGAAACTGGAGAAGCAACTGATTGATTGATTTATCGCTCAAAACTGGAGCATCAGAACTGGAGATGGGAACTGCAGCAATCTTACGGCACTGAATAATTCTGCCGTTGGAATTCTTGTTTTGCCGGACAATATTGCCCGGTAGAAGAAAAAATCAAAGGCAGGTCCAAAACAATTTCAAAACAATTCCAGCGCAGCACCTGCCAGCGTTAGTGGAAGGAAAGAGATGGAAACGACAGTTTGAGGATCATACGTTTTTTATTGGCTAAATTCTGAATTTTTTACTGCCGCAGACGCTAGTGGAAATCCGGCCTTATTAGGGAGAAAAAAAAAGGGAAAAATTGTGAAATACCCTTATGTTTTGCTAAAACTGTTCAAACGCCCCTCATTTTAGGGTTATTTTTATGAAAATGACCACAACTTTTTTGCAATGATCCAAACGAGAATGTGTTCTTCAGATGCATTATAGAGGACGATGAGATCTTTCTATCAAACCTAAGATCACCGTAATCGGAGCCCCAAATCATAAGTTATGTGATTTTTAACACACACAAAATTTGTAAAACTTTAAGAGGGATTTAGAAGACCATAACCTAAAATTTCGAACTCCGATTCCAGTCATCTTAACCTTGATGGAAATATCTCATCTTCCTCTACAATGCATCTAATGAACAAATTTTTGTTTGGATCATCGCAAAAAAGTTGTCATCAGTTCCATAAAAACACCTCTAAAATAAGGGGCGTTTGGACAGTTTTAGCAAAACATAAGGGTACTTCAAAGTTTTTCCAAAAAAAAAAGGCCTGCTAATAAATCGATAGAACTACACACAATTTCGGATGGGTATATACTTTACGTTGACCAAGACTACAATGTTGTACATTCCACGACGGAACAAAAACTCCATATCCCTTGCGTTCTCAGAAAAGCAAGAGAGAGAAACAAAAACAAGCTCAGCACCTGCTATGATGCTTTCATCCTTTGCTTAGATCCTGTGTTCTCGGTATAGCCACCGGACCATCACTACAAACACCATTACCATTCGTGGCTCAATTAGAAAACTGCCCTAGCACAGGCGGCTTCTTTCTTTGTAAAATTTGGCATAAAATTGGGTGTTTTTGCGAAGATCCGAGGGTTTTTGGTTATATATCTGGGTTTTTGCTTTTCATACGTGGGCAAGTTTTTTACGGCCTTTTTATTCCAAAAGTGGGAGGCAATGTTGTAAGTTCGACGCCTGGTTGGAGGCGTTCGGATGAATCGATTATCGGATTTTTAGACTTGTGATCGTTTGGTCCTCCAGTATCTGTCGTGGCAGCAACTGGGGATTATTGAATAAGCTGATGCTTTGGTTGTCGCTTCTGGAGTTGGTCACATTAGTTTGCAGTTCGTGGGAAAGGTTAGTAGTCAATTCATACTTATCATTGTAATCATGCAGTAGTTGTACGCTAGTTTGGCTGATGCATGGATTCATTAGACTAATTTCATTTATGGATTTTTGGTCTAACGATCACTGGCCAATCAACAAGTGCCAATCCATCTTCAACAATTGCATTGGCGTATAATCATTCAGATTTACAGAGGTTGCTTGTTATGATCTTCATTTTGTTGCTTGCTGAGATGCAGCATTTGTTTCATCTTGTAGATAAAATTAGGAATGCATCGAGTTGCAAGTACTGGAAATGCTGCAAATGCCATTCGGCCACGTAAAGAACGTCGGATCACATATGTCTTTAGTGATTCAAATGATTCTAAGGTGAGATATAAATGCTACTACGATTGACAACAAAATCTAAACACACTTTTCATCAAATACATGTCAAGGGTTAAATAATTTGTTGTGATATTATCTTATAATCTTTAACTTGGAGTCTCCTGCATGTATTATCCTTCCCCTTTGTTATATCAGTGGAACTGCATGTTGATCCTCTCTAATGTTAAAAATTAAAAGATGGCACTTGAGCAGCATATTCCCAATCAGTATTGGCCACCACAGTTATTGCAATGCTATTACATGTTCACTGTTTGGTATATTTAACCTTATTGTATCATAACAGTGTTAATTCTCCCATGACTTACATTTTTGGATTGGTGACTTACATGTTCCAATGCCAGCACTGTTCGGGTATTAATTGTATCAAAGTCTCTGGACCCTCCCTTCATGAAAGCAGTGCCGATGGACGGTTTTTGTTTTCTGGGAGCCGTGATGGCACATTAAAACGTTGGGAAGTAAGCAATGAAGCTGCTGTATGCCAAGCTACATTCGAATCTCATGTTGATTGGGTAGGTTTATTTCAGTTGCAAAGTTGGCCTATTCCTCCATTTGAAAATACTATCAGTAGATCATTTTCCAGTATATGTACATGCTCAAATCTGATGTGAGTGGTCATGGGGAGTGATGGCTTGCTAAACTTTCTATCGTATATGCAGCAAGGTAGCTAATTGCATGAGAAAGAGAGGACTAATAAAATATGTGTATATGGTTAGGACCAATAAAGTTTTCAGCTACTAGATAGGAAGTTCTTATAGGGAAATTAATATCTAGTAAACTGTGGGGCGGTCTGATTAGACTGCATTCACATCTGAAATCTCATAATGATCCTACCAAGGCTGTACTGCAGTCTAGTGGGATGTCCCTGTTTGTTAGGCAACATTCCGAAAACCTTGTTTAGGTTTTCTTCCACTTCTTATCCCTCTCATCCACATTCTTTTTGTCTTGTTTTAAAATCCCAACTGTTGGGTTCCCTTGGTGGGAGCATTTTTGGAAATAGAAATTCATAGTTAGTGTAGTAGACAATTATTTTTTTTTCTCATGCCATTTTGCTGAGAAGAATAGATTTCTAGAAGGTTATCGTTTCAAAACAGTTAAGATCCGCCCCATATGTTGTGGCAGGTGAATGATGCAGTCATAACTGGCAGCGGTAGATTAGTGTCATGTTCTTCAGATACTACTATAAAGGTATGCCAACAATATCAATGCTTCGTATGAAATGGGCAAATTATCACTAAGCATATTATGTTGGGATGTGAGCTTCAGACCTGGAATGCATTTTCTGGAGGTGAATGTACAAGGACGTTCCGCCAACATTCAGACTATGTCACGACACTTGCCGCCGCCCGACATGTGAGGATGATATTAAGATGCATATATATGTCAAATCGTCCTGCATGCATGCATGTTTACCTAAAGCACTCCTGTTTTTTTTGAGTTTGTAGACCAACATTGTGGCATCAGGTGGACTTGGTTGTGAGGTATTTATCTGGGACATCGAAGCAGCTGTGTCACCCCTTTCTAAAGCAGCAACAGAAGGAGCAGAAGAAAATAGATATGAAGCCAGTCACAAGATTGTATCATCTGGAAGTTTCAATGATCGCTCAACTAGCACACACGCATCATCTGCCATTTCAGGAAATCCTAACCAAGGGTATAATCCTGTTCAAGCCAAGGGTCATAAAGAATCTGTTTACGCCCTTGCAATCAATGATGCAGGAACTGTGCTTGTCTCTGGAGGAACAGAAAAGGTGAGCTTGCTAAACATTCATCCAACTGATACAACATTCAATTGAGTGCCTTTATAAGTTTTGCCATGTTCTTTTAGGCCGTAAGGGTATGGGACCCAAGAACTGGGGCAAAACAAATCAAGTTAAAAGGACACTCTGATAACGTACGGGCATTGCTCCTAGATCCTGAGGGAAGGTAAGTCTTTCAGAAAAACTTTATAGGACCCAGGAGGAGTTGAAATTACATCATAGTGGTACCTTGAAGGCAATAATAAAAGCTTTGTGTCCTTGCAGGTTGTGCTTGTCAGGGTCTTCAGATTCCATGATCAGGTAATTGATGAAGTGTTATAATGCATTTTACAATCAGAATGCAGTATAGAAGTTTTTTATTTTAATAGCAATTACCTGTTTTATCGAAATGTGTCCAAATGTATTAGGACCTGTAGCTTTGACAAAATCGGAGCTGGCTTTAGTTTCTTGTTTGCTTAATTTTCTTGTCATTTCTAGGCTTTGGGATCTTGGACAACAGCGGTGTGTTCATTCGTATGCTGTGCATACTGATTCTGTATGGGCCATGGCAAGCAGCCCATCTTTTGGTCGTGTATATAGTGGTGGGAAGGATCTTTCTGTAAGCAAATATTTGTGTTTTGAGTTCCCTTGCTTCCCTGTCTACTTGGGACTGTTGACAAGTCTCACTATTGTCTGCACGTCTTTCTTTGTCCAGGTATATATGACAGACCTATCCTCTCGTGAAAGTGTCCTCTTGTTTACCGAAGAGCATCCTATACAACAGCTAGCTTTGCAAGATGATGAATGGCTTTGGGTGGCCACCACAGACTCATCAATACATAAGTGGCCAGCTCGGGGACGAATGTCAGCAAAAATATTACAGAAGGCTAATAGTTTTGTTGCTGGATCCCTGCCTTTTGCACGGGCAAGAGCATGGATGGACGGTTCTGCTCCTGTAAGTATAGTCTTCCTTCTTGGAATTTTTTTTTAATTGTCTTCTGTAAGCCTTGATTAATTCAGCTCATTAACTTCTCTTTGAACTTGCATTTGGTTTACCATTCCAATAGCATTGCTTTTATCGTTTTTTCTTTGTAGGACATGCTTTTGACTATTCTGTTTGAATTCTGTGCATGCCTTTATTAACTAAATTTTATATTATTCTGATGAATGCAGGTAGCTTTGTATACAGAGCCTGCTTCAGTGGTACCTGGTACACCAGGAATTGTTCGCCATGCAGTTTTAAATGACAGAAGACATGTTTTGACAAAGGTATATACTGTTTTGAATTGACTGTGTGCTCTGAAGGTCATATAGCATTCTTCTGAAAGTTTTGTTGCATCCTTTCCTCTCTAGGTGGGTTTAATATGACTAGTTTGAAGTATCCTTTAAGCTTGTTTTTTTTATAGATGCATACATTTCAAACAGGTAACTTTTCGGCACATTTACTGGGTGTGCAAATTTTAACTCCATTGTTTGTTATTGATTGATTTCTTTGAGAAACGATCCAAAACGTGGCTTTTAATGTTAGAAACTTTCAAAGTCAACCACTCCTTGCCATACTGTCTGTTCACAATTAAGCATGATATCCAGGTCTTTTTAACATAGACAATACAGCTTAGAATTTCCACAAGATGGATACATAGCTCTGTTGACTCTTGAAGTTTAAAGGCAGGTCGGATTAAATCTAAAGTACTACTGTGTGGGATTGAAATCGAGACACTGAAAGTGGCCATGCTAAAGTTCTGTTGTGTTGTTCTGAATAATTATTAGTAATGTCTGCTCCTGTGTATCAATGCGGTGAAAAGAGCGTGGTTTTGCAGGATGCAATAGATATTGTAAAGCTTTGGGAGATAACTCGTGGTGCTGTTGTTAAGGATTTTGGGAGGGTATGAGAATACATGTACTTGTGGTTTTGTTGACTAAAAGGTTCATGCATATCTCGTAATGCTCTGGATTTATGTGCAGGTATCCTTTGAAGAGAAAGAAAAAGAGTTATTTGAAATGGTAAAGATTTCAACAAAAGTTATTGCCCTTTTCTGACAAATACACCAGCTAAAATCTTATTACCTAACCAGGTTAGTGTTCCAGCTTGGTTCACAATGGATACAAGACTTGGAAGCATATCTGTGCATCTTGATACACCCCAATGTTTCTCGGCAGAAATATATTCCGTAGATTTGCAGGTTCCTGGTGCTTCTGAAGAGAACAAGGTTTTATCTGTACTTTGCAGGAAATTTTCTTGAGATTTGAAGTTGTGGGCAAAGGAAAAAATATAGGCCAGAAAAGAAGATGAAACCTATATTCTCACTTTTTGCTTTAGAATCCTTCACATGGCATAATTATAAAGAAGCCTGTCTAACAGCAAGAACATTTCTCCTACACAGATATTTCTCCTACACAGATTTGAAGATAGATACGAATATGAAAACAATTTAGACAGAGAATCTGGAAATAGAAATATGTCATAGAGTCAGTTGTCCTGCATTATATTTTTCTACATATGTATAACTGATATATGCTTATCAAAATAGTATTTAAATCACCACGTTCCAAACTTATTATGTTGAAAGTTGTTGCAGTTGAACCTTGGTCAGGAGACATTGCGTGGACTATTGAGTCATTGGTTGGCTCGCAGGAGACAGAAGGCAACCCCACCACATTTAGCAAATGGAGACGTGCCATTGCCAATACCTGGAGATCATCACTCTCATAGAGGGCCGAGTGAGTCTTCACATGAGGACATGGATGTGCTGCCTGCCTTCGAGTTTTCAACTAGTTTGCCCCCATCTATTATCACGGAGGGTTCACAAGGTGGACCGTGGAGGAAGAAGGCCACAGACTTAGATGGTACAGAAGATGAAAAAGAGCTCCCTAGATGGTGTATTGATTGTGTCATCCATGGCCAAATCCCACCACGGGAACATGCAAAGTAAGAAGCACCTTTGTCCTTTTATTTATGCCCAAAAACACGTTACTATGAAATTGACCTATGCATTGTTGGTTCTTTTTTATGCAGGTGCAGCTTCTTCCTGCACCCCTTCGAGGGAAATTCATTGCAGGTGCTTACGCAGGGCAAGCTTAGTGCGCCACGTATATTGAGAATACAAAAGGTACAGGTTCTTTAGATGAGCTGAGGTTGTGCATTCCTATGGAAAATCAATTCAATGTATTGCTTGTGTACAGGTTGTTAACTATGTTTTGGAAAAGCTGGTTGTGGAGAAACCTGCAGAGGAAAGTGGTGGTGAACAAGCAGCAAACTCTGCACAGGTGGCCCAACAGCCAGCAGGAAGTGCTCTTGCTACCTATCGATCAGGTTTACGGTCTTGGCAGCAGCAGCCTAAACCTGTTATAGAGATCTTATGTAATGAGCAGGTGGGCAGATTATTTGAGCTTTTTAAAATGTGGAGATTTTATAGACTCATTGCTTGAATATTTTTTGATCAACATAAATCTAGGTCTTACCCCCAGAGATGAGTCTAGCAACAGTTCGGGCTTACATTTGGAAGAAACCAGAAGACCTTTGCTTATATTATCGTGCTATTTCAAATCGTTGATGCATGGAAGCTCTTCATTGCTACTATGGCCTCGCATGTGCGGACATCTCAGATGAGGATATAGAGAACAAAGGCAGTTTCTAGAGATGTAAACAAACATCTCAGATGAGGATACAGAGAACAAAGGCAGTTTCTAGAGATGTAAAAAAGTCGCCAAATTCTGCACGTCTTATGGGCATGTTGGTGCTGGTCTCTTTACACTGAGATGCCTACAATCCAACCAGCATATAGACATGGCCCAGTGTGGCTGTTGGGTGAGTTCCAGTTCCAATTCAGAGATGAATATTTAAAAGGTTCCACTTCCGCTCCATCGCTATTTCAGACCTGGCTTATGGACTTCATATTATGTGGAAGAGTGGTGATTGACATCATAAGGGATGGCAAGCATTAGGAGATTCTTCTTCCACTCTTGTTATGATTCTTTTATGAACTAGAGACGTTGATGGGCATGCCTTGATATCACGTGGAAGCCTGCTCAATGAATGATTCTTGAACTTTGTGTGAATAGGATGACGACGGGTATGCAAGGTTCAGCAAGTATGCGGGTCACATCAAGAAAATTTTGCTGGACTAATAATAAGTCTGTATATTGAGTATAAGAGATGTATTAAGTGTGTTTGAGGCTGAAGATTGACAATTATGTTATTGTCGAATCAAAGAAATATAATAAGACAATACTTACTATATAAAAGGAGTAGAAGGACAGCAATGGGAAACTGTGGGATTAAAATCAAAACAAGGTGCTGTCACACATAGGGTTGTCTGAAATGTAGAAGAGAAGAACAAAAAAATCAATAGATTTTTTCTAGGGTATATGTGGGCGTCTATCACTATTAAGGTGTGCAATGAACGATTCTCATCCGTTTTTCAAAGGTTGGGGAGGGTTTTCTACGTTTTAGGGTGTTGAATTTTAGGGTGCAGTAGTATTGTTTATGGCAAAGCACATCTACTTCTATTTTGGGACTTCAAAGAGCCTATTTCACGATGGCAACTGCACACGGGATGGCCGAAGACACAACTGCATATAACGGGGATGGCAACCGTAGTTCCAAATATGTATATGAAATACGATATGGCATAACAAATAAAAAAAAAAAAAAAAAAAACTAGAAAAAAGGCGCAACAGTAGGCTTGGGCAGTATTATTCTTGGATTTAGTTTTTAATTAGTAAAGCATATACTGGACACACTATTAGTTAAAGGAATATCCAGCCATTAAATTGAAAGGTCAGATTGAAGTTATGCTTAAATAGATTAGTTTTATTTGTGAGGACAAAACAAATAAATAATATTTTCTAAATGAAATATGAAAAACCCATGTTACAAATGAGACGTTGGTTTATAATTATGCTTTTGCTTTTTGTGTTGTTAGATTTTGCTTTTCTTTTAAGAAACCAACACTTTTTTTTTTGGTTTGAGACAGGTTGGCTACTACATTGTTATAGCCTCTAGTGGTAGATTCACGTTGCTAAATTTTTTCTTTTCCTAATTGGTTTGCTTTTTGCTTATCGTTGGTTGTATGAAGGACTTGGATTTCGATATGTTCATGGAATGGTTTGTAGGTGGCAATGCCTTGGGACATTTGTTTTGTTTGACTTACATTTGATGACGACGTAACCGTGTCTTGATGGTGGTCATCTAGCCTATGTAGATTTTGTCGAAAAGCAATGTTTTAATCATTTCGTTGATTTGTTTATTGTAATAACATTCATCTCGAAGAACCCAGGGTCCTAGTATTAATATTGATAAAATATGCCTCAACTTTTTGGCAATATAGTCTATTTTACATTGGAAAGAAATTCTTTACAATGGATTGTTGTGTAAGCCTCTCCATGGAGTTTGTGCAAAGGCAAG
Source organism: Isoetes engelmannii (assembly GCA_011763485.2). Taxonomy (NCBI): domain Eukaryota; kingdom Viridiplantae; phylum Streptophyta; class Lycopodiopsida; order Isoetales; family Isoetaceae; genus Isoetes; species Isoetes engelmannii. The sequence continues at coordinate 7,404 of JAANSK020288712.1, read as the reverse complement.
CTTGCCAAATGTAAAAATGTGGTGAATGCTAGCATGTCACTTGTTATCAGTACTTGTTTCACATTCTGTTGTTTAACTTTCATGTAGGTAAGAATGGTGTTTGAAGAAGAAAACTATTTCTATTACACAAGAGGCATATGCATTTTCCAAAATATAAGAAAAAGTGGGGGTTTCTCGGCTTTCATTGGGAATATGTTATGGTACAATCAATACATGGGCACAAATAATTGAGCTAAGGGGTTTCCTGTGTGTTCATGCATTTCTTGAGTTCAAAAGGTTGGTTTGAGAGGTTCTTCTTGATATGATGTCTAAATACATTTCATAAAACGTGACATTAGAAGTTTTCACAATTTATAACTTGCATTTAGAAGCTAAAAAATGAGCAAATGTAACTCAATGGCATTGATATCCGAGGAACCCAATTGGATGTTATGGAAGGACGTATTGGAATAGGTATGGGCTAGGTAACGTTTCCTAGTTTGAAATATTTTTTCAAAAGTTCTTGTTAATCAATATATAGTTTTCCAAAGGAAAATTGTTGGATATTGTCATTGTCGAATGCCCCTATCAGGATCTTACATACATATAGAGGTCAGCTGGATGACCAAAATAATTATAATGACCACCACGATTGGATATCATTTTGATAACTGAATATCAATCTGATTTCATATAGTTATCAGATTGAACAGAAGATATAATGACCACCATGCGAATAGAACTGTGTGCTCCAATCTGTGTCAGTAGGGCCTTTGGAAACTGTGGCGACGTTGTACTAAAATATTGATTATATTTATATCTGCACATCAAATTCAAAAGCGATACTACCTGATCAATCTATATGATATAACATGCCATGGTTATTTAAATTATAGACAAAATGATATAAATAGTTCGTCAGATCGTTGTTGAAAATAAAGGAGACATGGTGCAAATCTTTAACTAGCCGCAAATGAAACAACAAGAATCATATGCAAGGGCTCGTAACCAAAGTGCAAACATGCAAACCTTATGATCTGATGTTGAAGAGCTAATGGTTATGGTTGCATATATCATTCTCATTTACCTGCAACATCTCATAAATAACTACAAATTGCTTTCGCCGAATTTCACATTTATCTTTGAAGCTTTAGAGAATATGGCATTTAATTAGTCCTTGTATCTTTGAAGCTTTAGAGAATATGGCATTTAATTAGTCCTTGTAATCTGATTCTTTTTGAACTTGCTTTTTTAGCTTACTTCTAAATGGAACAAGGGAGGTAGTCGATATGTATGTAGATTCTAGGACCTAGAGTTTTGATATTCTTTGGCCCAAATACTAAATTTTCAATGGGATCTTGCTTTATCCCTTTATGTCATCGGCTAGACAAAACTGATGTTGTATCAATTTGCATATCCCTCAACATATTGTTATTTCTACAGTAGATGATGTTGCTTCATTCTGCAGTGGATGTTGTTGATTCACTATATTGTTTTGGAAAGACAATAAATGATTTGATGGCAATGGCCCTCTATTTCTAAGGCAACACATGGTATAACAAACAATTCGATCAATGTAAAATTTAATGCCTTGTAGTTCGTATATGCTAACTTTTTGGTTTCTAACACTCTACATGTACATTGCTGCATGGAAATGACATCTCTATGACTATTCTACGTTTGAAACCATGAAATGAACTTTTTAAGTTTCCATATCCTATAATCTGGCACATGCACATGGTAAAGATTTGCAAGTGCTCTTTTATCATACAACTTGGAAAGCAAACAAGCCTGCAAAAAAATGCATAATTATTGTTCGTCTGTCTAGTCAGTAGCATGCAATATGCTGTGCTTCAAAATGTTTGTTTTTGTCAATCAGCAGTATGCATAACAGTGATACACCGAATGATAAAACTCACACCAAAAACCATTACTTTTCAAGATGATTTCCTGGATACTCGAGAGTCATGTTCCTCTTCTTGCTCTTACCAGGTGATATAAAGAATGAATAAGAAAGACAACTATCTGCCTTTTAGACAACAGAACTTACTTGCATAAGGACAAGCTTTTGAGCTATTGTTGATGAGCTATGTGAAAGGCTTGAAGATCTTGGCATGCAAGAACAATTCATAGTGCAGTATGGCAGCATGTGGTCAGATTTCTCAGAGCGGCACTGACAATTAGAGCTAATTGATTTCCTGCGGTCAAGTATCCGATCTCATTTTTATTCCTCGCGTTGAGTCTGCCACTAAGAGTGCGATCTACTGTGCCAACTTCAACCAACACAAGTTTTTTGTCTCTAGCTTTATACAGTGCCTGCCTGTCAAACAAATCGTATATTAGAATTTTCAAATCAAACTGACAGGTGTTTGACTATCTAGTCTGATGCTAATGCTGTAAAGATTTGTCACAGGGTTGAATTGGAAAGGTAGTCTCTCATGTCATTGTTTGCTATAATAATTAGAACGATTAGCCTCAAGATACAATCAGGATATCGAGTTGTGTGGCAAAAGATTCATTGTGACAAGGCGGGAGGTGGAGGATAGGATTTAGAGTTAAATTAGCAGGTCCTGAAATGTACCACTCCATGCAGTGAACAACATAAACTAAAGATAAATCCTTGCTTTCTGATGAAAAGACAGGGAAAAGATAAAGAAACTCACAAGGCCCAATGAAGTATAATCTTGCAAATTGCTTCTTCCAGAGACAAAATTTGCGCCATATCGCCATATTTGTGGTCTTCCAGGTTCCAGGATGGCTTGGCTAATAGAAGATGCAAAGCCTGAGTTGAAAGAAAGATATATAGTAATCAGCAATACCTTATTGATATGTGTATTTACCAAAAATAGGTTTCCCCATATAGTGGAAAATTTGCCAGTGCTGAAGTCTTTTTTATTCAAAAGCATCACTTAACTTTGGATCCATAGGGCTAGCTAAGGTAACTGGAAACTTGCATGCCATTCATAAAACAATCAATATGCACACAACTATCATGGCAATACCTCTACATACTCTGTTTCAAACTGCTTAAGCTCACTTCTTTATGTTGATATTTATATCGTTTAAGTCCATGCATCATTTGTTCTCAATTCAGTAGGACAGCGTGGAATCAACATTGTTTTTGTAAGCGCTTACTCTCGCAAAATTAAAGTGTTAGAGCCAACACTTTCCAGAAAACAATGGGCACATCACATGTTACTAGAACATAAATCTATTATCATCCTTGCGGTGAAAGTTTAAATACTTTAGTTTGACAATTATAATGTAAATGAGCCAAGGCATTTTTGTAAACATTGGCAACATTGTTTTCCTAAGCAATTACTCTGGCAAAATAAAAGTGCTCAAATATCCTAGCAGTAGTATCAGAGCAGAGAAGAGCAGAGCCAACACTTTCTAGAAAACAATGGACACGACACATGTTACTAGAGCCTAAATCTATTCTCATCCTTGCTGTGAAAGTTTAGATACTTTATTTTGACAATCAGCCAGGGAATTTTTGTAAACACTAGCGTTTACCCGATCTTTTGTTTGCTGTAGCAAATAGAACTAATCAAATATCCAGCTTAGTATCATAGCAGAGCAAGGATTTTCCAGCAAATGCAGGGTTAAAATAAGCAGAAGAATGAGATGTCACTAAAGAACTCACACCAAAGAAATCAAATCGCACGACTCCAGCCAGAGCTAGCATGCAATGAAAGGGTAAACTTTGTCCATACTATTAGCCATTTTCTATGAAGAGCTAAGAAATATCACTTATATCTCTTGTTGATGAAGTTGTTGATGAAGTCATTGTGGAGTCATTTATGAGTAATAAATGAGTGCAGTTCAGAAATATGAAGGGCCATGCCTGTTTTCCATCATTGCAGGATGGAGTACGAAAGCAAAATAACGGAACGACAGGCTTCCTGTCATCTCAGAAGTAGGACACTAAGCTTCAAGAATATGCAGCGTCTTCAATATGTTCTGTATCCTGTCATCTCAGAAGTAGGACACTAAGCTTCAAGAATATGTAGCGTCTTCAATATGTTCTGTACTCCAGATCCTTTGCAACAAAATAGAAGGTTTTATACCTAAAACCAAAACGTGGCCCAAAAGCCCCTGAAGTAGAAAAGAAAGAAGCAAAATATACCACCACAAGGCAGAGAACAACAGGCATTCCACACAAAAAAGAAGTCCAAGATAAAAGAAAAAACAAATTGATCTGGCCGCGATGATGCAATGCCTAGAATGCGAGTTATATCTAGGAATGGAAGCATAAACTGATTATCTGCTAGATTTGTCTGTTAGATTGCAAAACGACCCATCCTCATCAGGTTAAAATCCAATACCAAGAAATTACAATAATGAAGCTTTACGTCAAATGCCAACAAGTACCTGAATGCCAGATATCCTCAAAGCTTGAAAAAATACAAGATATGTGGACACAGATGAGGATCAATAAAACTAGAGCCAGGACCGGTCCATTGGAGATAAAACTAGAAAGACGCCGGCCTAATTGATTCTAAATGAGCCAGGATCAACACAGATAAAACGCAGGCTTGTTGAAATTGTAGGATTTTTTTTTTTTGCCAAAAAGAAGTTGGGCGTGGAGCTTCAGGCTATGGCAGATCAGGAAATCAGAGGAGAGGTTATATAGTCGAAATAGATAAATGATGAGGGCTTCGGCAAAACTAGGGAAACTAAAATGAAAGGAAGGGGAGGTTTTGGTCACCAAAGAACTAAAATATAGGGAAACGGAGGTTACTTACCAGAGAGGATGCGTTCTTTCCAGATCCGAGCAGAGAGGCTTGGGCGTTTGAGAAGACGGCATCCTTGTCCAAGCGTTGCCGTATGCCTATTTTTCTGGGCCGTTCCTTAGTTTAGATCAAAATTCAACTGTGAGGAATATGTCCAGCTCATTTTTTACGACACGTGGATAGGCTAGGCTTTCAGATAACTTAAGACCCCTGGTTGGGCTGTTGCGCTAAAAACCAAATATGGAAAACGAAATATGGATACGAAAAATACGGCAAACTACTCAAAATGACCAGATTGTGCTTATAAGAATGAACAAGATATATTGCAAGTGAGATTCCAAATCTACTAAAGAGTATACTTTAAAAACTATAATAATGTTTAGATAGAACACACAGTTTAAGTTATATGAAAATATCATACGAAATTTTCATGTACCATAGTTTAGAACACATGAAGAACTAATAACTAATGGAGTGTGTAAGGATCTGTTCCTGAATCCCGACAATGTACACCTGGATGTGTACAAGCAAAAGTGAGCAAGAAAAACATGGCCAAAGTACAAATAGAATGAGTGTGCAAGGATCCATACCTGGATGTGATGAAGGTATATAATCTGGATCCACCCAACAAGTTTCGTCATCATCTATAGGAGCTCTTTCTTCATCTTCTTCATTTCTATCACCAACATCATCATCATCATTACTTTCTTGATCTCGCCCAATTTCCAAGGTTAAGTCTAGTCCTACATCATGCTCTCCCACATCGTCCTCTTCCCATTCTTGTGGTTCAGGAATACTTTCCTTCTTTGCAAAGCCAATATAAGGTTCTCTTGTTGCAATTCTATGTGACTTAAGGAGCTTCAAATTTGCACTCACAAATACCAAATCCGAAGTCCTTGATGGAAGAAGTCTTACTCTTTTAATGCTTGCAACATGACCAAAAACACTAAAAAGCCTCTCAACTGGAGAAGATGATGCCCCCTGGCTTAGAATGCAAATGACCAATGTCTGCAATTCAGGTGTTTCTCCCCCATGCTCTTCCCACCAAAGAGCGGAAGCAATCTTGAAGCGGTCTACTTGTGCATATGTACTTCCAAACCTTCCTCCTTTTGCTTTGTATATGGCATATTGTTCTCTTATTTTGCTCCTCTCATCGGCATCCTTAAACATCCTATTGAGCACTTGGCCCCAATGCGTAGAAACTTTAGGATCTTTCCATTGTTTTTGCCCTTGATATTCTGGATCCAAGAAATATGCAGCAGCCTGGATTGGAGCATGATAATCATCATACCTTTATTTGCACAAAGAGTTTAACTCTGCCATTTTTTTTTATTTTTTAGTTTTTATTTTTTATTTTTTTATTTTTTATTAGTGCAACAGGCCAACAGCCCAACCAGGGGTCTCAAGTTATCTGAAAGCCTAGCCTATCCATGTGTCCTAAAAATTGACATGTACAAGATTTTCAGCGTTTGATCTTGATCTAAACTAGTACACGGCTGAGAAAAATAGCTGGACCGTGCCTGTTCAGAAGGTCGCCATAACTCTCACGGATCCACCATCGTTCAAAGATTATTCGATTTCCCTTCATCCCTTCTTCGGGTTCCGGTGCTTGAGAGACTGGAAGGAAAACCTCCGTGAACTCCAGTTAAAAATCCATTTTCTTACCTAGTCGAGTTACTCCAGATCAATCCCACTGTGTAAATCCGTCTGCCAACAAGTCTTGCCCTTAAGTCTTGCTGCATCTTGATTCCGGTTTATGGCCTCCATTTAAAAATCCATTTTCTTCCCTAGTCGAGCTACTTCAGATCAATCGCACTGTGTAAATCCATCTCCCAACAAGTCTTGCTTCTCCGATCTTGTATAGCGCCATGCTTGAGGACCTGTGCCATGCTTGTTTTTTCTGGAAACTATTTTCATAAAATTTTATGGAAAGATGCCTTTTGTTCCCATTCCTCCAGTTCTTTTTTTCCCGGGCTTTTGCTCTAAGCAAAAACTTCAAAGCCACCTCCGGTGCTTGAAGACCTGAGCTACGATCAGTAGAAGTCATTCTTTGACAGGTCAGGTTTTCTCAGTTTTACTTCTTGATTATGGAAAAAGGGATGAATGTATGCACGTTTTGTATTCTGCATCATGATGCAATTGTGGATTTTGACGTTTTGGAAGCTCTGGCAGTCTGAATATAAGAAGAGAAATAGGTATTACCAGATTATTATAACTCTTTAGTTTCTAAATGAGCATCAAGAAATATGACGCATAGAAATCGATACATTTGTGGGACAAGGTTCTACTCTCTAATCAGGAAAGTGGAACTGCCAAATATTGTCACCACGTTTCTAAACATGCAGGTTAGGTCTTGTTTTGCCAAGAAAGCACATACCCAATGGGGTCAGGCAAGACTTTTGATGCAGATATTGCAGGGCAACTTCTCACGTTTGAGTACCTCAATAACAAGATAAAGGGAAAGGGCTCATCCAAGAAAACTAAGCAGTCCCTTTCTTGTTTTGATCAGACTTTGCCTGTACATTACCAACTTCAATATTCATATTGATGATGGCCATAGGAAGCAAATGGAAAATATAGACTTCATAGAATTGTTTGGTTTGATTACGTTACAAGGATGGCTGGAGGTTATGAGATGTGCACACTTCAGACAAAGAGCTCCCTTACTGGTCCTCTGGTTCTGAATATA
>JAANSK020288701.1:0-10598 GCA_011763485.2 Isoetes engelmannii | reverse complement strand
GGCGCACATCCGCTCAGGCACACACAGGGACGCCATCCTTCACTGCCACCGCCCCAACGCCATCCGTCACTGCCAGCGCGCAGGCAGGCCTCAGAGGCCGCGCCTCAGGCATGCGCCAGGCGCCAGCGCCTCCAAAGCAAGAACCAAAAGAGAAAGGAAGATCAGTATTAGTTTCAGAATTTTTATCAAGGCATGAGAAAACACCACATACCTCATCCTCATCTTGTGTTTCCTTTTCTTCATGCTCTTCTTCTTGTGCAATGTGAATACCAGCAGGTCTGCCTCCACCTCGACCTCTTGTAGCAGTTCCTCTTCCTCCTCTAACTGATTTTCCTCTTCCTCTATTGTAAGTTTTAGGAGTAGGACAGTTTGAAGCTACATGGCCCTTTTCCCCACAATTGTAGCAACTTATTTCATTGTTTAATCTTGGACATTCTTGTTTGTAATGTCCAGATTCATGACAATAGAAACAGTTCCCTTTTTTTGCCTTATTTTTCCTTCCAGCATAGAGCACCTCAGCTGCTTCTTCACCTTCTCTCACAATTTTCTTTTGTTCATACTCTGTCCTAAGGACATTTTCAGCATCCTCCCTTGTTTGGCTCATGTTTCTTATAAACAGGGACAGATTTTCATTTTCATTAGTGGCCCTAGATATTTGTAGCACTTGACTTCTATCATTAATGTGTACCCCTGCCCCTTCTAGATCTGCTATGATGTTATCAAATCTATTAAAGAACTCAGCAACATCTCCATCTTCTTGCAATTTTAGCCCCCTCAATTCTTTTTCTAAAAGATCAATTTGGGAAGAAGTCTTTTCTTCATAGTGCTTAAGAAGAAAAACCCACATCTCTCTTGGTGTTTTATTTTAAGCTTCAACCGAATAGTTGGACTAACTTTGCATGAAATAATACCTTGTGCCTCTTTGATTTTTGCAAGGTTAGACATGTCTGCTGCAACTCGTGCAGTCTGTCTTGCTACACTTGATTCTCCTTCTCCAGCATTTACAGAACTCTCAGACCTGCTTTCAATCACCAAACCATCAGTAGCATTTTCTGGATCTACCAAACCCCATAGATCCTCAACTTCAAGTATATGCCTTATGGCATCCTTCAAAACTTGAAAGCCTGCTCCTCCATTGAATACTTCAATGGTGCTCAATAAACTTGCTCCAAAGACTTGACATACTACCTGCTCTGATACCAATGTGAAAAATCCAACTTTGGTTATGATTTAATCACTTAAGCAATGAACTTTTGCCAAGGAGAAAAACACTCAATAAGCACTTGAGTAATGATCTAGATACACTCAATATGTCTTTGAGTAGAATGCAATTCAATATTTTCCAAAAGCAAATCCCATATCTCTACAAGACAACACCTCTTAAATAGCAATGTGACTATTTAATTCAAATAATATGAACTCGAACCATTGGGTGGTTACTGTAGCTAAGGTACTACAGCAAGCACTGTAGCAAGTAATAATGAAAACCAAACTAGGTCATATTACCACAGAAACAACGAGTTCGTCCTTCGACTTCAAATGATCAGAATGATCACGCTCCACCAGAATACCTTAATCTATAAGGTTCATTTCATTTATAGGCAAACCTCCTAGCCTTTTGCAGTCGGCAACTCGGTAGAGGTTCGCTGTATCAATCAGATTTCTTCCCTCCCTGCAACCTCGACTTTTCATATATATTTCATAGGTCTTCAAGATGAAATATCCCACATTCATCGACTGAATAATTTAGCCCTAACGAACCATTGAAAATAATGTAATATTTCAACTTCCTTAGCTTGCAACCATTGTCACTTAATTCAACTAGGTTCTTCAATGACCCTTAGGTCTATCATCATGAATCAATTCATGATGATATCAAGCAGTCTTGTACAAGATAATAATGTCCACTGCCACACTTATATGAACAAGATAGAATGTTCATCATGATTATCCCTTACAGACTTTCCAGTCAGATTTACACAACAATGTGATGACCAAGTAACATTTGCATTTCCATCAACTGACCCTTTGCTATAGTGTAATCGATGCAGATAGTCAATAACCATTGAAGTAGATTGTTTGCTTCTATTGCATAAAGGTTATTCAAAATTTCGAAGGTTGTTGTGAATTATCTTGCTTGCACCTTGTAAGGGAACTTAAGGTGTGTGTTTGTGTATTGAATGTCTAACAACTTGTAGAAATTAACATTGGTATCAGAGCAGGAATACCATGGCTACAAGACTTGGAACAAGTTTGTCGAGTGACATTAGTGTCTTTGAAGGAGAAATAGGCTTCCAGGCATGGAAGGGCAGGATGAAGGATGTTCTAGAAGCTGAGGGCTTATGGGATCATGTCAGTGGAGACACTAAAGTTGAAGGTAAAGGTAGCTCAATTAATTCACCACATGAGGAAGGATCATCTGCTGCCTACTGATGGAACTACTTTGAAGGGAAATTTGCAGGAAGCTAGAGTCATCATTGCAAGTAAACTAAGCTCCAGCATTTTGTATAAAACCAGAGATAGATCACACAAGGAAATGTGAAAATATCTCATTAAAACTATAAATTTAAAAATACTTATCGGATTTAGTTGCTTGACAAACAATTATGGAAACTCAAATATAAGGAGGGTGATAATATTACACAGTTCTTTCGAAGATTTGATAACACCATTGCAGATTTGGAAGCAGCAAAGGTGCCAATCACATGAGAATTCTACGTACTCAACTTAGCTAGAGCTTTTTCTAGTTTTGGTCAATTGAGCACTTTGGTTATAACAGTGGGAAGGAATAGGAAGAAGGATGAAGCCTTGATTAGAATAGAGATAGAATAAAGAAGGTTGATAAAGGAGGAAGATGAGGATGGAAAGAGTGGAGAAATAGTGGAAGAATTTAAGGACAGACATGCTCCAGCAGATTTAAATGACAAAGATTTTAGTGACATGGAAGGAGAAATAAGTGCGAGTGGGAATGAAATGTTACCTCGGAAGTAGAGCAGGCCTCTCAATCTGAAAATGAATTAACAACAAAAGGTGTCAGAAAAGAAGAGCTATAGAAGTGGAGCATTTAAAGAAAGGAGCAAACTTTGATACAAGACAATTTGGTACACAAGATGGAGGCAAAAGCAATAAATTAGAAAAAAAAAATTACTTGCAGTGTTGGCCATCATGGAATCAGAGACTCCAACTTCATATGAGAATGCTTTGAAATGTAGAAAGGCAGAGCAGGGGAAGAATGCTATGTTAGAAGAACTCAACTCCTTCAAGAGAACAAATACATATGAGTTAGTGAATAAACCTACAGGTGAGAACATTGTAGGTAGCAAATTGATGGAACATCAAAGTACAATGCTCATTTGGTAGCACACGAATGTATGCAAAAGAGGGGCATTGATTATGAAGACACCTTCTCGCCCTTAATTAAGTTGACAAGCATAAGAATCTTGTTGGAATATGCAATTGCTCATGATTTAGAAATACATCATATGGATGTGAAAACAACATTTTTGAATGCCAAATTAGAGAAAGAGATATATATGCAACAAGCAAAAGGTTGTGAAGAAGGAGGAGAAAAGGTTTGGAAACTCAATCGGGATGTGTATGGGCAGAGGCAATCACCAAGGCATTGATAAATTCTTGAAGGAGCACGGGTTTACAAAATTGAAAAATGAAGGTAACTTGTATAAATTCAGTCATGGAGATGATTTTTGCACCATTGCTCTATATGTAGATGATTGTATTATAGTCTCTAACAAAATGGACTGTTTGAACAAATGTAACATCATATGGAAGACAGATTTGAAATGGCAGATTTGGGAACACTACAAAAGCTTTTGGGAATTGAGGTTCTGACACTAATGCAAAAGGAGAATATACAAGGAACTCCTAAGAGGTTTGGTATGACTTCATGTAATGTGGCAAGTACACCTTTAGTGCAAGGTCAAAAATTCAGCTTGGACTTGTGTCCCTCAAATGAAACTGAGCTAAAACAAATGGTAAATGTGGCTTTCAGAGAGTTAATTGGCTGTTTACATTATGAATCAAATTGTACAAGGTCAGATATTTCATTTGGAGTGAACATGCTTAGTAGACACTTGAACAATCCTGGAAGACAGCATTGGCAAGCCCCCAAAAGGATTTTGAGGTTTCTAAAAGGAACATAGGATTATGATGTCACTTATTGCAGTAATGATCTAACACTTGTGGCTTATTCTGATGCAGACTGGGCAGGGGACATCGACGCTAGAAGATCAACTTCTGGATATACCTTGATGCTTGGAGGAGGGTGTGTATCTTGGAGAAGCAAAAAACAAAGTAGTGTAGCAATGTCTACTGCACAAGCAGAATACAAAGCTGTATCTTTAGCCTTAAAGAGAAATTATATGAATCAGAAGGCTTTTGAACAAGTTAAGTATAATGCAAATACAACCAACAGTCCTATTTTAAGACAATATGAGTTATATTTTCATTACAAAAAACCCAGTGTTGCATGAACAAACGAAACATATTGAATTACATGTTCATTATATTAGAGATATGGTGGCATGTGGATATATCTCTGTAGAATATGTTCATACCGATGAACAAATTGCAGACATCATGACTAAGGCACTCTTAGTATCAAATTTTCAAAAATTGAAAAGATTACTTGGAGTTGAAAATGCAAGTGAAACTAAATCAGAAGCTTGATTCAAGTTGTGTAGGCAATTAATGTATAGAATCTCAGAAGTCATGTAGGATGTATGAACATGACAGAATATATTGAAGTTGGAGCATCGAGGTTGCAGCCACAGGGGGACATCTTTTTATTCTTGTAGCAATAGTTGCAGACATGAAGATACAATCTACAGTGTTTTCCTTAAGTTGCAAACAGGAGATTGATGTGAATAATATGCTATTGAATGTTAATTCATGAAGGGGGAATGAAGGATGTTAGTCATGAAGTAACATTCAGAAGTTAGGATATGCAACATACAGAACAGAACTTTGAGCACAAGGCATATATATAAAAATTTAACCTAGTATAATTTTATGCTAGTGTTAAAGACCATCAAATGAAGTAACGACTATAAATATTTGTAACCGTTGAGGCTCTTTTTTTTTTTTTGGAAGGACGTCAAACTCTATTCAATATTCCACAAAGTACAAGTATAATTGCAAAGGCAGGCATAAAATCTCAGCGGACAAAGATAATCCACTGAGTGAAGCAACCCACCTATGCAAAGGATGATATACCCAAATACACCTCAGAAATCAAGTGTTTCTTCTCAGGTGCGAGCTGAGAACATTGGTATGCCTTTATCAATCTATCTTGTGCCTCATAAAGAAGCTGGTCAGCAGTAATTGTTAAGCATTTGAAAGGGACCTTCAAATATGGTCGGTTAGGAATCATAAAATGAAATTGTATTTCACGGTCAACTGAAACTAAAACATGAAACTGAGCTTTTTATGAAAAGTGGACGAGCTGACCCCGAACCGATTGGAGTTATAGTGATCTATAAGAACCATAGATTTTTGCAGCAATGAATGGCAGAGAATGAGGCAAATCGATTCCCATGAGGAAATAGTATTAACCCTTGGGGTTAACATGTGCACATTTGTGCAACATTGTAAATAACCTCGTTATGGTCATTTAGTATTATGAGTAGTATTATAGGGCCCAGATCGTTTTGGATCTAGGGCCGAGATTTACTGCTTGCCCTATATGAAGGCAAGCCCATGTATTTGTGCTGGAGGCTTGTACATTTAGGGCCTCATTTTGCTCCTTCGTGAATATTACCTTCTCATTTTTGTGTTCTTCATTTTGTTCTTCCCTCCCATCTTTTCCTACATTTCTTGCCTGATCTTGTTGAACAGCCTTGTAATGCTCGATGGCCACAGATCCATTGCATCATGGTGATGCCAAGAACACCCAAGTTTAACACTGGCGCCGTTATCCAGGGTCTCAAGCTGAAGCTCAGTTTTTTTTCTTCGTTCTTCTCATTTCTTGAACTATCTTGGCTGATTCTTGGAAGTTCTTTTGCTGCCCTTCAAGTTTCTGATTGATCTTTTTCACATTTTGTCCATTTAGTCCATTTGAAGCCCATCAAGCTCTAACGGAGGAAAGAATTGGATCTTTTCCATCGGAACTGCTGATGGTTCTTTAGGTTGAGTTTTTATGAAGCCCATCAAGCTCGAGCGGAGAAAAGCATTGGATCTTTTCCGTCGGAACTGCTGATGGTCCATTGTGTTCAGTCATCTTAACCCTGCTTTTCAATTTTCAGCCTTCAAGATGCAGCAACAGCCTTCCAGTTTCGTCCAGGATAATTTGAGCATTTGCTTCTTTACTTTTCAACCTCATTCTGCCATTCAGCACCTTGATTTATACAGGACCAGTTTTTTTCATCTTGATTCCAGTTCTAGTTGATATGGGCTATAAAGTAGTTTTTGACAAAATGCAATGTACTGTACTCTTGAATGATGAAGTATTCTAGAATATTAACTCTGAGGTTATAGGAACATTTTTACCCCGTTAAGTTTTCTCCCACATTATAGATAGTGCTATCTTGCAACAATAATATGAGATATTCATATTCATGGTTGTGAAAGAATGGCCAAACACAAATCTCTCACAACAAATGTAGAGATGCAATTCTAACCTTTGGTTTAAAAATCGAAGAAAACAAGCTACTTGCAATTGTTGCAAACAATCATTTGCAGTGTTGGTAAGTAGGGCTTCTCTCTTTGCTCTAAGTAAGTTAACTCAAAGAACCAACTTCAGTTTACTAAGGCCAAAGGCATAAGTAAACAAAGAGCTAGACCATAAAATAACACGAAAAATGTAATTGCATGAGAAACTTGCAAAATGTACATTGATGTTGAAACACACCCAAACTCTTGTATATAGGAAATTGCCACTAAGATAATTTCATATCTGAAAAAGGTGGAGTGTGCCTAAATCCTCAATAACCCAACAGGAACACATAAGCAAGAATACAAGGAGGTAAATTACTTACCTCAGTGTGCGCGTATGAACATGACAAATGTTCAAGCTTATATGTTAGATTCTATTAAAAGAAGGTATTGGCTACTAACACTCACTGTCTCGGCTGTCCCTGCAAGCAAAAATCGGTCCCTTCCATCGGCCAACTGTTCGCCTCACCATATGCTATAATCGACCAAAGGTTTTGCCTTTCTTCATCTACTCTCATCTTCCAGTTCCAAGACCGCATGTCCACCATCAGCATTGTACTAAAATAACTATGAATACACCTCAAAAACCCTTGACAATCTTACATAATATTACCTTTTTTACATATGCAAAACCTTATTGGCCTAGGTGCTGTAGTTCGAGAATAGAGTCCGGGACGTGGCGCTTAAATCTTGGAGCTCGAGAACTGTTCAAATTTGACGGCATATAAGAAACTGGGTCAGATTAAAAAGTAGTAGATCTAACGACACATAAGAAACCACATCATTTTTGCATGATGTGGCAGACACATGACATGCTAGAATTTCAAGGAATTGGTGAAGTCGTAATGTGGAATGGAAAATAGGCCAACATTCTCTGGTTGGAGGGTGTAACAAAGTATCGGCTTGCACCCTTCAACCAAGAATGTTGGCCTATTTTCCATTCCACAATGTCAAGATAAGAACTTGACTTGACCTGTTCAGCAGGTAAATTGCTACCCCGTTACCTATTAGTGCAAGTTACTAACTCCATATTCATGCTTGAAAAGAAAGAATGCCATGTAGCATTACCCCATTGCTCGAAATGCAAGAATGAAGCCCCACTTATCTTGGCAAGGGGGAGGGCATTTTTACAAGTCCCCTGAACCTGGGAGCGCTGTTGAGGCGCGGCTGGATTCTGCAGGTTAGGTGGCTGGCAAGAATGCCTGACCTCTTGCCCTTCCACGACGTCAAGGTAAGATGACTTTATTCTATAGGTTTTCGGCAGCCTATTTGCCATTCTCAGTTAGAATGATCTTGGATTTTGACAGAACAAGGACCCACTTACCTTGACATTTTGCAAACAAAGTATTCTTAGCATGCATGCCAATCAACTTGTGAACTAAATTGTTGAAAACGTGCAAACTACATGGCATTCTCTAGTTCTTAAATATATACGAGATAAGTGTATCCTAGATTTCCGCATGTTTCTAAGTAGGGCAAAATTTGGGACGCATGCAACTGTCGCAGAAGGCAGGTCCCGGCCGAGAATGGAAGATACAGACCTATTTATAGGTGGATTTGCAACAGCGGCAAGCGGCGACAGGATTCATCCAAAAATGGGCAGATCCAAAATACCCATCACCTGGATCAAAAGCGATGCATCCCGACAGGTTACATTCAACAAACGGAAGAAAGGGCTGAAGAAAAAGGTGGAAGAGCTTGCGATTCTATGCGGCGTAGAGGTATGCATGATCTGCTATGGCCCCCAATCCGGCAAACCCTGTTCGCCCTTTAGTTGGGGCAATCCCTGCGTCTCTCATGTCATCAATAAATTTGAATCCCTGTCAAAGGAAGAGCAGGATAAGAAGAAATTGGATAACACGAGCCTGCTGGAGCAGCAGATTAAGAAATTGAAGCGGGAATTGAAATCGAGGCTTGATCAGAATTGGAAATTGGAGCAAGACAGGGCATATTTGGTGTGGGACGAGAGGCTAAATTCATACGGGATTGAGGAGCTGAGAAATTTGGCAGATTATTTGATTTTGAAGCTGAAACAGACATGCGATAGGATTGCGTATTGGAATCAGCAGGAACAGGGGGTGATGGATAATTGGGGCACAAATTTGGGGGCGAAATCGGAAGCAGGGGTGAGATCTGGAGGGGAAGAATTTGGGGCAGAATCCGGTGCGGCGGTGGAGGAAGAAGGAAAGGGGCAATATATGTCTGGATTTGTGCCGTTTTTGACGATGAATCCATATCCGATTTCGATGCAGCAAAATTTTTCTGCAGATCCGGCAGGGGACGGAGGAGCGCTCGGATTTCTGAGGGGTAATTCTTCGGCGGCTTCTTCGTTCCGGCAAGAGGGAGGAGGTAACGGAATTGGATTTTTCCATTTGGGTTTAGATTCTGCTTCTGCCCATTCGCCTGTTCGGGATGATCCGCCTGTGCAGGCTTCTTCCCATTCTGAAAATTTTCTTTCCAGTTTTCTCCATCACCGTTACCATGGTGATGGTAATGGTGGTAGTGGTGGTGGTAGTAGTAGTGGTCATGGCCATAGCCATGGCCGCCTCGGCCTCGGCCATGACCACCACATCCATGCCCCGTCTACCTCCGCCATCCACCTAGTTGGCGAATTCCATCACCCTTGGCCCCATGAAAATGCCCTCTCCCTTCCTGACCCCGACCTCGCCATCCTTCCTCCTGATTCTAAAGAACTCGCCATCCACCATGAACTTTCCATCCATCGCCTTGATGATCGTTGTATCGATCCCATCCATCATCCTCTTGGTCTTATTGATCACCCTAACGATGATCATGAGGCTATTGAGGATCGTGACAATGATGATGATGATGATGATGATGATGACGGCGATGGCGATGGCGGTGATGATGTCGATGAGGATGATCATCAGAGTCAGTACCCTCTTGATGCAGCACCAGCTCCTCAGGAGCTTATAGCTCAGCACCAAGACCATCTTGATGATCAGTTGTCCAACATCCAACACCTCGGTTCTTCTTACTAGTCTTCTATTTATTTTACCTATGATGATATTATGTATGAATTCTATCACAAATGCAAATCTCTTGTTCAACTTCATATATTCAATATAACATCCTCCCATCATTCTGTTTCCATCAATCATGTTATTAATTGTGGCTTTATCGTTTATGTTATTTTAGTTTTTTTCTTTTGCATGTTTTCAATTATTGTTTCTTTTATTGTCTTGTGTTTTTCGATCGTGGTTTGATTTGGTGTTAGTCTCTGTAACTTGTACCTATTTTATTTGCCTAAATTCTGAAATGGTGCCTGAAATGTTTTGAAAAAGCTCACTTAATTCGAAAATGTGGCATGAAATATTCTGAAAAACGTCTAGTTCCCTTTTATACGAAAACATCGATCCGTGGCACTCCAAATTTTTAGCTTTGAGAAATCGCTTTTAACGATGATATCTTCATTTTGGGGACTTTACTTCCAATGTGTGTGCGACATCCTCCTCTTTTAAGAAAAACATTTAATAAGAATACATTGATTGACTTTTAATTGTCTTGCATTCGTAAATACTCAAATTGATTTTAAACCCATGAAGTTTAAAAATGGATCTTGCTTGCTGAACTTTTTCAAAAAAGCCAAAAAGACACAGACCATTGGATGGCAAAATATCCTCTCAATGGTCTGATGCACATGGGTTTATCTATCTTATACGTGGCAGACCCCTTAGAAGGCAGGTAGTGCTATTGACTCTCGGGCCAGTGGCCTGGGCTTTCTTAGCAGCTAGGGAATCAGTCAAACTCCTTGGTCTTTCCTTGGTGCTTTCTGACAGTCTCAAGGGTCTCTGGATCCCCATACTTGATAAACTCCGAAAGAAAGTAGGCATATGAGAGGGATAACGCCCTGACCCGAGGGCGTTATGCAAAAAAAAAATTTGAGGGCCATTTTGTGCATGGCCTAA